>JAIUZE010073946.1:0-40752 GCA_022085475.1 Heliosperma pusillum
ATAATTAAGTGTTAATTTGATCATATAACAATTATATGACTCAATTAAACAAATAATATGTACTTAACATTTTAAGTAATATTTTACCATTATATCAATATATAATGGGGTCCCACAATGCTTAGTTAATTTATTTTACAACTCCTTGTAAATATAATTAACTAATTACCTCTATCTCAAAACCTCAACTAATTTAGTAATTTAACGCTTAATTACTAAGTTAAATCTTATTTAATCGTATTAAAATAAGATATAAATTTATTAGTCAATTATCGCATAATTGAAAAATAATTTTAATCGAATTTGAGTTCTTAACTCAATTTCTAATAATTAACTCTCGTACATATCGAATATATGTAATGTACTAATTAACTGTATCGTATACAAATAATTAGTTACTATTTGGATTTCATCCTTTAGGTGTGACCGAAAGGGATCAGTTGATCACCGCCGTCATACGACAATAACGTCAAACTCTAGTCAGCCAACCGTTATTGATTTACGTTCATCAACTGACTAATCATATATATAGTCAATAATTATCCCAATTATATTCCATAATAAGATTTATTATGTGGCGCACTATTGTGGAGGACACCTACTCCAACAGACATCCAGTTGTTCAATTACCCATTTCTTAGATGCTGCGATGGCTAACAAACATCTCACACTCGTCATTTTCGCTACCGGTGCGTATGTCTCGTGATAGTCTATTCCTTCCACTTGAGTAAACCCTTGTGCCACGAGTCGAGCTTTGTATCTCTCGATTATCCCATCTGCCTTGTACTTAATCTTGTAAACCCATTTGCATCCAATCGGTTTCTTTCCATGTGGCAATGAAACGATCTTCCAAGTTCCATTTTTCTCAAGGGCATCGATTTCTTTACGCATAGCTTCTCTCCAATTCGAATTCTTTGCAGCCTCAAAATAGTGTTGTGGCTCTCGTGTCTCGTCAATTGCAGCCAAGAACTCCATGTGACCTTAAGAAAAACAATTTGCAACAACGTAATTGACTAAAGGATAACGAGTACCTGGTCTCTTGGACTTTGCTTGGACGGAATGATCGCTTTGTATTGAGGGGTTTATTATTCGTGTCGATTTGCAGCTGTAATCCTTGCGCCAATAGGGCTCGAATTTCTGTCTGGCTCCTCTACCAAGAGCTTCTGTTTCTGCTTTGTTCCTTGCTCCACTCTCGTCATTACCGTTATGTTGCTCAACCCGGCTCCCCACGTCTTCTGTATTATCTTGGGCTGATGTCTCTTGTCCATCATTGGACTCTTCACTCCCCCTGATTTTGTGGGTGTCATTGTCAAGACCCCCCTTATTATAATATTTTTCTCCTTGATACACGTTATCTACTGCAAGTGTATCATGTTCTTTAGTCTGACTTTCCAAAGTTGTACTATGCTCATTTAAATTGGACTCTTCAGAATTATAAGGCAACTCATGCTCAAAAAAGTGAACGTCCCTTGAGACAAGAAGCTTATTATTACTCAAGTCATATACTTTTCATCCCTTTTTTATTGTGTGGATATCCTAGAAACAAACACCGCTTTCTCCGCTCCCCAAATTTGTCTCGGGCTCTATCTTTATTGTGCACATAACAAAGACACCCGAATACTTAGATGTTGGCAAATCTCGGTTTTTCGCCATATAGCAGCTCATATGGCGTTTTATCTCCCAAAATTGGTGTGGGGGTTCTGTTAATTAAGTATGCTGCTGTCAAGACGCACTCCCCCCAAAATTTAATCGGTAAATTGGCTTGAAAACGCAACGCCCTAGCCTTTTCAAGAATGTGTTTATGTTTTCTCTCAACTCGACCATTCTGTTACGGGGTGTCGGTGTTACTAGATCTGAAAATAATCCCGTTTTCTTCATAATAATATTTCATTTGTCCCGATAAAATCTCCGTTCCATTATCGCTTTGAGCAATTTTAACACAAGTATTAAATTGGTTTTTAACCATTTGACAAAAGACCCGTAATATCTCCCCAACTTCACCTTTGTCTTTCATCAAATATACCCAACCATATCTACTGTGGTCATCGACAATTGTCAAAAAATAATGGGAACGGGACAGGCTTGGCGTGCTATAGCCACCCCAAATATCACAATGTATCAAACCGAATAAAAAAACACAACGTTTATTGTTAAGCGAAAAAGGAGTTCGGGTTTGCTTAGCCCTAAAACAGGCATCACAAACCTGACTAGAGTTCCAAGACAATTTATTACCAACCAAATCTGAAAAACATGATAAAATATTACTCGAAGGATGTCCGAGTCTAGCATGCCACAACATGGAGTCCTTCGAAACATCTACTTTGCAGGCTACATTCTGCTTTTCTTTCCTCAAATAATAAACCCCGTCTCGCGCATCATCCCGTCCAATCTCCATCCTCGAAGACCGGTCCTGCATAACAAAAAAGTCAGAATGAAACGTTATTACACAATCGTTTTCTCGAATTAATTGCTCAACAGAAATTAGGTCACATTATAAAGTGGGCACATAACTGACATCCTGTAAAACAAAGTTTTTGCTAAAAAAGACTTCTCCATGATCTGTAGCTTCCACCTTTCTTCCATCCGGCAATCCAATTAAGGATTTCTCCATTTTTTGAATATTTGTCAAACATTCTCTCCTTCCAGTCATGTGGTGCGAACAACCACTGTCAATAAGCCATTCGATATTAATATTATCATTCATACCTGTGAGTTTATTGCTACCTTCCTGACTTGAAGCCAATAATATCCTTATGCGCTCTATTTCTTTGGCATTAAGAGGTTGTGGCTGTGAGTCCGTCTCCTTTGAAGTGGTTGAGGTGCCAGCAACATTGGCCTGGAACATCGGATGCTGTTTGCGTCCACCAGACCTGCCTCCTCCTCGGCCAAAACTCCCTCTGTCGTCGCTTGCTCCTCTCCGTCCCCTGCGTCTTCCTCCTGCTTTCACTGCTTCATAGCCGTGCTTGCCATAACAAGTCTCCTCACTATGGATTAAATTAACCGCAATGGGTGCACTATGGTACACCTTACTCTCCCTCCATACTCTGATTTCCCATGGCAGCTCTGCCTCGTCCTGTTCCATATGTCTTTACAGCCATGGCCGCTTCAATTTTCTCCTCCTTTTCTTTCATCATGTTTGTGTGTCTTTATTCCCTCAACACAAGAGAATATGCCCTTGTAAGAGAGGTGATGGGGTCCTCCATCAGAAGATTCGAACGTAGGTTGCCATATAACTTCGAATCAAGTCCCATCAAGAATTGATGGACTTTCTCTTCCTCCCGTTCCTTTGTCAATGTAGCTGCAGCCCCACATGTGCACCAAGGAATCGAGAGTAGTTGGCAAGTTCATCCCAGATTACCTTGAGACGAGTATAATATTCTACCACTGACTCCCTTCCTTGCTTGCACTCACTAAGTTCTCCTTTCAATTGGTGAACCCGTGGTGCGTTTCCGGCTGTATATCGATCACGCAGCTCGTCCCAAATTTCCTGCACACTTCCTGAAAACGTGATGCTTGCGTGTAACTTCTCCTCAATTGAACTTCTTAGCCATCCTCTCAACATGGCATTACATTGTCTCCATGCCACCAACTCGATATTGTCTACTCCTTCATCTCCTGGAGGTTTTCCGACCTTCCCTTCGATGAACCCTAACTTGTTCTTAGCATCTAAGCCATTTCTTACGGCATCGGCCTAAAACTCGTAATTGTCACCGTTGAATTTGGTTGTTGCGAGCGACATGTTAGCACTATCAGAGGGATGGAGATAAAGTGGCGATGACATGGGTATAACTCGCCTTTCATGTTCTTCATTTTTCTTCACTGAATCATCTCCTTTTGTCATCTTGTCTTTCTTTGATTCTTTTGTTTTGTGTTTGTTTTAGATCTAGAAAAAAATTTGGATCGTTGCTCTGATACCATGATAAAACTAGGAACAAGAAGAAGAATATGTTTGTGGGAATTAAAGTTACCTATTTCTCCATAAGATATTGTACATATATACAACTCCTACTCCTATAGTTTAGGAAACTGACTCCTAAATATAATATGCATAATCATATGAATTCGTAATTTACAATTAACAGAATAATAATCTTTGACTAAACGTATTAAAGTGATTTGCACAATATCTTTTCAGCTACCCGTCTCAAGTTTGAAACCTTAGCATGGCATTACCTGTTGGGACAATTGCATACCTATCAATCTAAATACCGTATATTAATTAGCCAAATTTTTTATCCCTCAACAAAGCCGCTACATACCCTCAGTAGCGACGTACCCAAGGCTTACTCGAAATAAGTAGACCCGTTATTTGAAATAGTAGCGTTACCTGAAATATATAAAAGTTATGATACGGTCGTTGGGACGAATTAATCCAAATGTACTCCAAAGGGAGAATTAATCTGATAAGTAGCATTAAAACGGTACACAAATATGGAGTCTTTGTCTCAAATCGCTTATTTGAATTTCGCCATGAGAATCACGAGCCTACTTACAACTTAAAAAACGAAACATTGAATAACCAATTTCTTGACTTGAATAAATATTTTTTCTAGGAAAACAGCCCAAAGGCTCTACTTCAATAAAGATTAAATAAAAAAGTACAATATTTTTCGCAATGGGTGGTAGAAACCCCCGACCACACAATTCTATTTCTACCAACTATCGTTGGGGTTACATGAGCCAATGCATGTGTCACGCTATTGCTTACTCGATTTGTACAAGATCAAATAATTGAATTAAACAAATTACATATGACGAAAATATCGTCCAAAATTATCAAAAAATTGATCTTCTTCGCTTCTTCTTCTTCTTAAGCGGTTCGAACATTTGAAGGCAATTGCTTTCTATTACTTACATTTACATGTCCCATCTGCAAAGCTTCTTAGAGACCTTTTAATCACCACAACGGTTTAACTTACTAAGTGAGCTACCCTTCTCTAGCCAACAAATATGAGACAAAATCTCATTGATTTTTTATAGGCTGGGAAAACGCATAGTAAATAAATAATTAAATGCACAACAATAACTGGCAATTTTTACGTACTACATTAAATTATTGAAGTACTATTAGTGTTTCAATAAATATCAGCTGACTTTTCTGTTTTTCTCCATCCACTTCTTCATGTTATCACTAGCGTGTGTACAAAATAGAAGCAAATGTACTTGGTCCTAGTAAGTAATATTCACGTCTCTTCGTTTGCTCGAATTTGGCGAATTAAAGACTGTGGGGGTTCTTCAACATGTGACTTGTTATCATGAGAAGGGAAAATCATTTACTAGTGAAATTCACGTGTGAAAAGTTTATTAATTCGAAATAATTAAAATGTTTGTAAATTGAGTATAAATAAAGTATGCCTACTTTTTCAATTGTCCGTTGTTAGGGTAAAGAAATAACTACTACACGGATTACTGACATGGTACTATGCTATTGGGCTAAGAAGAAGCACATGGATTGAGGCTAGAAGCTATATCAAGGGCTGAGATTAAATGTAACAAACACACCTAACAGTTATATCTTACTTAGTCAATAACATCCCCCACGAAAAGCGGACCTGCAGAGCATGGCTCAGAGGAAGACTAAAATGATCTGTTAGGGTTTTCGGGTTTATTTAATCTTTATTGAAGAGAACAAAGGAGAAGCAGGGCATCCATCATCATTCTCTACTCGTCAACACACACCCGCAGCTAACATTAATTCTCATACATGTTCCTATCGGGATTCCGACTCCCCTTGCGGGTTTTCCCACATTGGGTTCTCCGCGTCACCAATTCATTGTCTCTTTATTCTTCTTGCACCTTTACTTACGTTGATCTCTTCACTCTGCACTCGTAGAATAGTCACTTTGACCCCCCTAACATAAAAATACATACTCAGTAAGTTTTTACCAAAAATGTTTGCACCCACCGTGGGGCATAATGGTTAATATCTACAGGTAAAACAAAATCCAAATCCAAAATGTCAGGTTTCGGCTCACCCTATACAAGTGGTTCCCCTATGCGACCCTCAGTGGGACTACCTCAGCCAGTATTAGGAGGCTCCAGTGTCCCAGCCAGTGCAAGTGAGATGCTCCCGTTTACCCTCACAAAGGAAGCTCCAAGCCAGACCAAACTGCCTAAACCACCAAGGGTGCTAGATTCAGGCAGTCGGAGTCAGAAGGAGTCTGTCACCCAGATCCAGACCATGTCCAGCAGGGACAACAACCCCATCGGGAGCGAGATTGCAGCAACCCCCTACCAGCCAGAGGGGTTAGGAAAGCAGTGATAGTCCTAGACCTCTAATTAGACTCCTCTAATTAGTTCATTAAATTACATTAACTTAATGAGTTAGGATCTAGTTATCATGCATGCAAATATAAAAGCAAAAAAGAAAAGATAAGACGAAAACATCCTTACATTGAGATTTTTCGGTTAATAAGGACACAATAAGAACTCCTTCTTATTGTTTTTGAGCATGTAATTAGTGGATGATCCTCCATAAAACAACCTCCAAAGTAGAAGGTCTCCTTCTTGTTGCACCCAAGAATCAACCCAAATAATCTTAGCTTATTATTAACTAGATAATAAGTAAGACATTATACTACTAATATTATTGTATTACTACACTATTAATATAATATGAATATTAGTTTGCATGTGAGTTTTTGAGAGATGTTGAGTTTAGAAAGAGAAGTAAGAATAAGCATGTATCACGTAGTAGGAAAAATGAACAACAATTGTCCCTTTTAAAGGCTCTTAGGCCGGCAGTACCAAGCCACATAAGACTCTTATTTTGCTTATTTTATTCACATGCAACTGACTTGAGTGTAGGTGGTAATTGTAATGATAATGGTGTCATAATATAAGGTGGAGTGTAGGATTCGAAGAGAACAATCATCATTGATCTCCACTAGCACTATATCCGCCCTCCACACGTGAAATATGGTCTATTTTTATTTTTGATATTTGTCCCACAAATACTTATAATCATATGCTTAATTATCTTGTATAATTAAGTGTTAATTTGATCATAAAACAATTATATGACTCAAATTAATAATCAATATACACTCAACTTTTAAGTGATATTTTACCATTATATCAATATATAATGGGCCCCACAATTTCCAGTTAACTTATTTTACAACTCTTTGTAAACATAATTAACTAATTACCTTTACCTTAAAATATATGCATAACCTCAACTAATTTAATGAATTAACGATTAATCACTAAATTAAATCTTATTTAATCGTATTAAAATAAGACGTAAAATTTATTCAGTCAGTTATCATATAATTGACTAATAAACTTAAGTAAAATGAGTTCTTAACTCAATTTCCAATAAACAACTCTCGCAACTTAAACGTACATAATAAATATATGTAATGCCCTAATTAAACTGTATCATATACAAATAATTAGTATTCTATTTGGGTCTCATCCTATAGGTGTGACCTAAAGGGATCAGTTGATCACCGCCGTCATATGACAATAACGTCAAACTCTAGTCAGCTGAGCGTTACCGATTTACGTTAATCAACTGACGTGGAGTATCAAAATATACTAATCATGCCACGTATATTCCAAATGAGATTTATTATATAAATGCACTATTGTGGAGGACACTTTCTCCAACAAGCAGCGTCGCTCTAGCCTAGATCCAGTTCAGCCAAACCCTCTACAGACTCTCTGCACTGATGTTATTAAGAAAGTAGACAATTTAAGACAATATAAGCTACGGTTAAAACACTCTCAATATGCTCTGTTTTACTTGACTGAATGCAAATGAAAATTGATAGAACCTTAACCAAAGCACAAAGCCAATGGTTGAGGGTTGAGACTCAATCCCAGCACACAGCTAAGGACCCAGACTCTCTTCCAAGCACATAGCAAAGGAAGGTGTTCTCAAGCACACAGTGAAGAGATGTTAAACAGAAACAAGGTTTCAGTTTTTGTGTTTACTTCAAATCTACCTTTCATTCATTAGGAAATGGCCTTATATAGGCAAGGAGATTACATCTCATACGTCCAACTACATCTAGGGCCAACATTGGCTTACATACAAAGACAAAATAACAGCTACATAACTGAAATAAAGTAAACTAAACAAAAGAAACAGCTTTGATAGTGACAGCTTCCTTGTTGCCTTGCTACTGCTTTTTATATGATACATGGTGGACTTTTAGCTTGGTGTTTTGGACCAAACTAAAGTAGTGTTGATCCTTTAAGGTTGAGCATAAAGTCCCTTGAGTTTTCTTGGCCAAAAGAGGAAGATTTGACAATGACAGCTGAACTGCTTCATGTAAGGCTGTAACTGGATAGGTGAACTTGGGTTATGTTTTGAGAGGTGTTCCTGGCGTTTTCTGAGGAAGGTTACCTGGACAAAAAGGTAGTAGACCCTCCCTAGTAACATGCCCCATAGTTGGTTTGGAGTCCCTAAGCTTGGAAGTGGCCCTGAGACCCTCCCCAAGGCACTGCTGCTGACTGGATTTTCTGAGGTTTTGTTGGCTTGTTTTGTGAGTCTGTTTTGTGTCTTGGTTGGCTCTGGCTCGTGTCATGGCTACCACTGGCTCGTGTCATGGCTTGTTGGCTTGGGCCTGGACTATACAAAGCATTAAGATAGCTTTTTGCATAGGGTAAGGTTGGTATTGGATCATGGTTGGACTGATCATGGTTTAGTTGGTCTTGTCTTTGAGCTTGGCAATGAACTCCTGTTGCAACCCCTCCTTCTTGAAAAAGATTTGCCCTCAAATCCTCTTCATCCTCAGAGTCCTCCTGATAATGACTTAGGTCTCCCACATTGAATGTCCCATGTACCCCATAATCTCCTGGCAAATCTATCTTGTAAGCATTAGGTCCTACCCTTTCAAGCACCTCAAAAGGACCATCAGCTCTTGGGATGAGTTTGTTTTTCCTCTTCTCTGGGAACCTTTCTTTCCTTAGGTGCAACCACACCATGTCTCCTGCCTTGAACTCCCTAACTTTCTTTGGACCTTTGGCTCTTGACTTATACATCTCATTGGTTTTCTCAATCTGTTTCTTGACTTGACTGTGAATCTGCATCATTTGTTGTACTCTTTCTTTGGCATCATAGTTGACTTCTTTTCTTATCACTGGTGCTAGGTCTGTTGGCATTAGAGGATTAGCACCATAAACAACTTCAAAAGGGGTCTTACCTGTGCTGTGTGAGGGAGCTCTATTGAATGCAAACTCAGCTTGTGACAGTTTGATATCCCAATCCTTTAATGACTTAGCAATGATACATCTCAAGATCCTTCCTATTGTTTTGTTAGTAACCTCTGTCTGTCCATCTGTTTGGGGATGGTATGCTGTGCTGAAAAGTAACCTTGACCCTAGGAGTCTCCAGAGTGACCTCCAGAAGTGGCTCATAAACTTAGTGTCCCTGTCAGACACAATGCTTCTTGGTACCCCATGCAACTTGAATATTTCCTTGAAGTAGAGCTCAGCTACTCCCATGGCATCTTGTGTCTTCTTGCAAGCAACAAAATGGGCCATTTTGCTGAACTTATCCACTACCACCATTACTGAGTCTTTGCCCCTTTGTGTCCTAGGCAATGCCACTATGAAATCCATACTGATGTCCTCCCATGGCTTGTTTGGTACAGGTAGTGGGGTGTAGGGGCCTGCATGGAACTGTGACTTGGCTAATTGACAGGGTTTGCACCTTTTGATAGTGTCCTGCACATCACCTAGCATCTTGGGCCAATAGAACTGCTCATGTAATATCTCATAGGTCATTTGCACCCCAAAGTGCCCTGCAAGCCCATTGCAGTGGACCTCCTTGACTAGTAACCCCCTGTAAGGACCTCTAGGTATGCATAGCTTGTTTCCTTGGAAGAGGAACCCATTCTGTGTCAAGTATTTACTACCCATCTTGAGCTTTCCTTCTGCATACACTTCCCATTCCTCCTTGAAGTCAGGATCTTCCATATAGAGTTCCTTCATGAACTCAAAGCCTAGGACCCTTTGCTCCATGAATGACAACATCACAGATCTCCTAGAAAGAGCATCAGCCACTACATTGTTCTTTCCTTCTATGTACTTGCTTGAGAAGGAGAAAGATTGCAGGAATTCCACCCACTTGGCATGCCTGGGGTTGAGTTTGTGTTGGCCATTGATGAACTTTAAGGCCTCATGGTCTGAATGTAGCACAAGAGGCTTAGGTTTTAAGTAATGCCCCCAATGATTCAAAGCTCTCACTATGGCATAAAACTCCTTGTCATAGGTAGAGTAATTCAACCTGGCCCCACTTAGCTTTTCACTGAAATAAGCTATAGGCCTCTTCTCTTGAACCAGTACTGCCCCAACTCCTAACCCACTTGCATCACACTCTACTTCAAACAGTTTGTTAAAGTCAGGTAAGCCTAGTATAGGGGATCTGCACAACAGATCCTTAATGGTATTGAAGGACTTCTCTGCCTTTTCTCCCCAAGTGAACTCCCCTTTCTTCATGCATTCTGTGATAGGAGCCATGATAGAGCTGAACCCCTGAATGAACCTTCTATAGAAGGATGCCAACCAATGGAAACTCCTGACCTCAGTGACTGTCTTAGGGGTGAGCCAATCTCTGATTGCCTTAACCTTTTCAGGGTCAGCAGCTACCCCATCTTTTGAGATGATGAACCCAAGGAAATGAACCTCAGGTTGCATGAAAGTACACTTCTCTAGCTTTCCATATAACTTATTTTCTCTGAGAACTTCACAAAGTAAGTTCAGCTGTTGTAGGTGTTCCTTTTTGCTTGAACTATAGACTAGAATGTCATCAAAGTATACCACAATGAATTTCCCCAGGTAAGGTCTTAACACTCATGTCATGAGCCTCATGAAGGTGCTAGGGGCATTGGAGAGCCCAAATGGCATTACTAGCCATTCATACAGCCCATGCTTGGTCTTAAATGCAGTCTTCTACTCATCTCCAGCTCTAATCCTTACTTGATGATACCCTTGCCTTAGATCAATCTTGGTGAATACTTGAGCCCCACTGAGTTCATCCAGAATGTCATTGAGTCTAGGTATAGGGAACCTATACTTAATGGTGATGTTGTTAATTGCTCTGCTATCTATACACATTCTCCAAGTTCCATCTTTCTTAGGTACTAGCAATGCTGGTACAGCACAGGGGCTAAGAGACTCCCTAACATACCCTTTGCTAAGCAACTCTCCCACCTGAGATTGCAGCTCTTGTGTTGCCCTAGGGTCACTTCTATAGGCTGGCTTGTTTGGAAGGACAGCCCCAGGTACTAGATCAATGTGGTGCTCAATTCCCCTTAGTGGGGGTAATCCACTAGGTAGTTCAGCAGGGAAAACATCCTCATAGGCCTTCAGCAAAGCTTTTACCTCCTTAGGCACCTGGTTAGAACCTTCCCCTACCTCCTTGGTGAGGAGGACATAAACTGGTCTGAGATCATTCAACTCTTGCTCCATTTCTGCCTCACTCAACAGTAGAACTTCCTTAGCAACTTCAGTTAGGAGTGGAGGATTCTCTTTCAGGATAGGGGGTAAAGGAGCTAAGATGATTTTCTTCTTCCCAAACCTGAAAGAGTAAGTGTTGTCCCTTCCCTGATGGACAGCATCCCTATCAAACTCCCAAGGCCTCCCCAATAGAAGATGGCAAGCATCCATAGGCAATACATCACACAAGGCCTCATCAGCATATCCTTTACCAATAGAAAATGGAACAACACACTGTTGATCTACCTTGACTTCAGCCCCCTTGTTCAGCCACCTAAGCTTGTAAGGTTGAGGGTGGTCTTTTGTGGGCAATGTTAGCTTATCCACCAGTGTTTTTGAAGCTACATTGGTGCAACTACCTCCATCTATAAACAGGTTACACACCCTCCCTTTTATGGTGCACCTAGTTCTAAAGATCTGGTGTCTTTGATCTTCTTCTAAGGGTTGGGGTTGTGTGTGCATCACCCTCCATGTCACCAGACTTAACCCAGCATCAGGCTCTATCAACTCCTCAATAGCCTCTATCTCAGGCTCTTCCATCTCATTATCACAGACCAACACCTCATCATCTCCCCAATGAATTACCTCTAGGGTCCTCAGAGCTCTTTTAGATGGACATTCTCTAGCAAAATGTCCATATCCTTGACATTGAAAGCACTTTTTGAGAGGGGTATTCTTCCTTTGGCCTGCCTCAACAGCCTTGCCTTTATCAGGGTTGAAAGGAGCCTTAGTAGGAGCCACAGGTTCTCCCATCTTGATTCCTACAAAAGGTTTGTAGATAGGGGTTCTAGCAGAGAGGCACTGGCTTTCCCTTTCCCCAACTTTTCTACTCTTAAGGACAAGTTGACAACTTCTTCAAAGGAGTATATGTTTTGCAGCCTGACTTTACTAGCTATCCTCTCATCCAAGCCTTCTAAGAACCTGGCTATCTTTTGCTCAGACTTCTCAACAACCTCACATTGCAGTGTGAGTTGTTCAAAGTCCCTTAGATAAGACTCTACAGGTCTTTGGTCTTGCTTTAGATGAGTAAGTTTAATGAACATATCCTGAGTGTAGTCCCTAGAGACAAACTTAGCCCTCATTTTCTTTTTCAGTTTGAGCCATGACTTAACAGGTTCTTTCCCTTCTCTAACCCTCAAGGTTTTCATGTTTTCATACCACAGTGAGGCATAGCCTTTTAGTTTCCTGATAGCAACCTTAAAAGACTTTCTATCAGTGTATCCTTTAAACTCAAAGACTCTTTCTACATACCTTAGTCAATCTAGGAAATCATCAGGGTTCAAGCTACCTAGAAAGTCAAGGATCTCTACCTTTCTGTCTTTGTCTTGATATCTGAGAAGACTGTGATCTGAGCCATCTGAATCTGACATTTCAAACTGATCTACAGGTTGTCTCCTCCTTCCTCTACCTTGTGGGAAAGGTGCTCCTCTTCCTCGACCTCTGCCTCCCCTTGTATCATTGTTCTGTTGGCCCTCAAGGAGTTCATTGACAGATCTAGAGACCTCCATTACAGTTCTAACAAGACCTTGAACTGTGTTTTCAAGAACCTGTGATTCTCTCTACACTCATGGTTGGATTTTGTATTTTTAATGTAGTTAGGTAGATGAACTCACAAACCAAAGCTCTGATAACCAATTTGCACTGATGTTATTAAGAAAGTAGACAATTTAAGACAATATAAGCTACGGTTAAATCACTCTCAATATGCTCTGTTTTACCTGACTGAATGCAAATGAAAATTTATAGAACCTTAACCAAAGCACAAAGCCAATGGTTGAGGGTTGAGACTCAATCCCAGCACACAGCTAAGGACCCAGACTCTCTTCCAAGCACACAGCAAAGGAAGGTGTTCTCAAGCACACAGCCAAGAGATGTTAAACAGAAACAAGGTTTCAGTTTTTGTGTTTACTTCAAATCTACCTTTCATTCATTAGGAAATGGCCTTATATAGGCAAGGAGATTACATCTCATACGTCCAACTACATCTAGGGCCAACATTGGCTTACATACAAAGACAAAATAACAACTACATAACTGAAATAAAGTAAACTAAACAAAAGAAACAGCTTTGATAGTGACAGCTTCCTTGTTGCCTTGCTACTGCTTTTTATATGATACAGGGTGGACTTTTAGCTTGGTGTTTTGGATCAAACTGAAGTAGTGTTGATCCTTTAAGGTTGAGCATAAAGTCCCTTGAGTTTGCTTGGCCAAAAGAGGAAGATTTGACAATGACAGCTGAACTGCTTCATGTAAGGCTGTAACTGGATAGGTGAACTTGGGTTATGTTTTGAGAGGTGTTCCTGGCGTTTTCTGAGGAAGGTTCCCTGGACAAAAAGGTAGTAGACCCTCCCTAGTACCATGCCCCATAGTTGGTTTGGAGTCCCTAAGCTTGGAAGTGGACTTGAGACCCTCCCCAAGGCACTGCTGCTGACTGGATTTTCCGTCGTTTTGTTGGCTTGTTTTGTGAGTCTGTTTTGTGTCTTGGTTGGCTCTGGCTCGTGTCATGGCTACCACTGGCTCGTGTCATGGCTTGTTGGCTTGGGCCTGGACTATAGAAAGCATTAAGATAGCTTTTTGCATAGGGTAAGGTTGGTATTGGATCATGGTTGGACTGATCATGGTTTGGTTGGTCTTGTCTTTGAGCTTGGCATTGAACTCCTGTTGCACTCTCATAAATGGAATGAGTGTTACCCACGACGCCATCAAGAGTCTGAAGAAGGACAACTAGAGCCTGAAGAAAAGGATGGCTGCCATGACTAACCACTAATCATCATCCAACCCCCACAGCGTCTTGATGTCTATATCAACCACCTATCCTTCCCAGGAGGTACCTAACGCAGATTCGGGACGCCAAATACCGAAGGAGCTTGTAACCCAGTTGGATCTAGGGACGACGCCACCTCCTCAGATCACAGAATATGCTGGACCAAGAATCCTGACACCTAGTAACTTTATGCCCTCAGGCTACCATTAAACTCAAGGTAACATCCCTTCTGGTGCTTCTTTCGTTACTAACCCTGTCTTTGGTCTAGGTACACCGAGTCAACCAACCATCTATCAACAGAGGCCCATCATCCATACTCAACCTATGTAGAGCGGAGCAACCTTCCATCCATATCTAGGAGAGCAGACCCATAGAGGATCAATACTGGTAGAACAGCAGCTTTAGGAGCTAAGGGACATGATCAACAAGATAACTGGGATGCCACGTCCCATGGAGAAAGCTGCACCTGAAATTTATGCAGACTCTTCTTTCGTGGACAACATCGCTGTTATCAACGTGCCCAAGGGATTCAAACCACCTATTATGAAGCTGTATGATGGAACAGATGACCCGATGGACCACGTCAACCAGTACAAACAGAAGATGAGGAATTTCACCATAACGGGCCCTTTGAAGGAAGCATGCATGTGCAAGGGGTTCAGAAAGTGGTTAGTGAGCCTGCCTATCAGCACCATTGAATCATTTGCTAATCTGGTGAACCTGTTCACCCAGCAGTATGCTAGCAGCAGGAAAACTTAGAAGCAGAGTAGTGACCTGTACAGAGTAACTTAGAAGTTTGACGAGTCCACTCGAAACTTCCTGAACAGGTTTAATAAAGAGAAGGTGTCAATTCCAAGATGCGACATCGCCACAGCGATTAAATCATTCCGCCAGGGACTCCACCAGGATTCATATCTTTACAGGGACCTGAGCAAGTATCCCTATAGGATAGTACCTTTGAAGATGATAAATCTAAGGCTATGGCAGCAATCCGACTGGAGGAAGACTCTGAATCCAAAAGGACCACCTATGACACCGATAGATGTACCGGGAAAGCAGTGGCTGCCAAGAGGAGAGAAAGGTCAAAGCCATACATTAGGCCTACAGTTAACAAAGTCCCGGAAGGGAAGGACTGGAGGGATAACCTAAATCTATCCCCAAAGATCAGCAAGTATGGACTCTCTACAAGCATGACGGGCCTGCTCAAAGCTCTAAAGGAACTAGGAGGAAAAGTAAGGTGGCCAAGGAAATCAGCAGGAGACAAAGGTTCTGACAAGAGGGACTAGAGCAGGAAATGTGACTTCCATGATGACGTCGACCACAACACTGAAGATTGCGTAGCACTACGCAAGGAGGTCGACTATATCTATGGAGTAGGGTACCTCGACAACCTCCTTTCTAAAGGTACCATGTCCGGTAAAGTAAATGCCGCAAACCAGGTGCTACCTTCTCCAACCCCACTCTATAGTAGAATTGTTAATGTCATCACAGGTGCATCTGAGCTATGTGGGTTGACCTACTCAACAGCCAAAAGACACGCCACAGAGACAAAGGGAGACAAAACTGAGTCCTCTTGTAGGGTAGACAGAGTAGATCTTCCAGCAGTCTCCTTCGATGAGACAGATGCACAGGGTGTGGAGGAACAGCATCACGATGCACTGGTCATATCCCTATAAATAGGGAATTGCCTGGTGAGGAAAATTCTGGTAGATACCTGAAGTACAGTAGGATTCAATGCTTAAATCACTATGCACTGGTTATCTCCCTATTATTATGGGACTTGATGAGAAGGATCTAACCAGCAGAGCCATCCCTCTTGTAGGATTCAGTGCTGAAATCACGAGATCGCTAGGGGAAATAGTTTTTTCTACTTTTGCTGGTGGAATTAATAAACAAATAAGATATTTGGTTATTGATGTTCCATCTACTTATAATGTTATCCTTGTCAGCTCCTCGATTCATTAAATGAAAGTCATCCCCTCAACGTACCACCAATGCCTGAAATTCCCAACCACACGGGGAGTACAAGAGACGATACGAGGAGATCAAGAGGAGGCCAGAGGCAGTCACAAGGATACACTAAAGTCAAATGCCAGCATAACAATTACAGAGCCATCATGTCCATGAAAAGTATGTGAAACCACCAAAGGAGGAACTTTATCAAGTCATCTTGGACATGCTGCATCCAGAGCAGTCTGTGTTGGTAGGATCAAAGTGTACCTGGCAAATTCGCCAAGAACTACTCCAACTACTCAGAAGGAACGCCAACTGCTTCCCCTGGTCACACGACGACATGGCATAGACCCCCAGTGTAATAACCCATCGTCTGAATGACGACCAAAGCTATAACCATGTCAAACAGAGAAGAAGAACATTCGCCCCAAAGAGAAACCAAATCATCAACAAAGAAGTAGATAACTTGCTCGCAGCAAACAAGATCCGGGAAGTCAAGTACTGAGAGGTTGTCCAACGTAGTGGTGGTCCTAAAGAAGAATACCAAGTGGCGGGTGTGTGTGGACTTCACAGACCTGAATAAGGCGTACCCCAAAAGACCCATTCCCTCTGCCACATATTGACGCTGTGGTTGACGCCACTGCAGATCATGAGATGCTAACCTTTCTAGATGCCTGAAGCGGGTACAACTAGATAAAAATGCACCCTGTAGACCAGGAAAAAACAGCATTCC
This sequence comes from Heliosperma pusillum, assembly GCA_022085475.1. Classification (NCBI taxonomy): domain Eukaryota; kingdom Viridiplantae; phylum Streptophyta; class Magnoliopsida; order Caryophyllales; family Caryophyllaceae; genus Heliosperma; species Heliosperma pusillum. The sequence continues at coordinate 16,902 of JAIUZE010073946.1, forward strand.
AAGCAGAGCGATGGAGGTCTACATTGACGATATGGTGGTAAAATCAAAGCAAGTTGTTGATCACATAAAGCACCTAGAAGAAACATTCAGTACACTTAGGGAGTACAAAATAAAATTGAACACCCTGAAGTGCACTTTAGGTGTATCGTCAGGAAAATTCTTGGGGCACCTGGTAACCCAGAGAGGGATAGATGTTAGCACTGAGCAAATTCGAGCGATACTACAACAGGAGTCCCCCAGAAACCAAAGGACGTGTAGAGATTAACAAGGAAAGTGGCTGCGATAAACCGGTTCATTTCGCGATCTTGAGACACGTGCAGACTCTTCAACAACATTTTGAGGAAGAACCAAAGATTTAAATGGACAGAGAAGCATGAAGAAGCGTTCCAATATCTGAAACACTACCTTAGCAATCCACCTTTTATCTCGAAACCAGAGCCTAAGGAGCCGCTCTATCTGTACCTATCAGTAACAGAGGCAGCAATCATCGCGGTACTGGTACTAGAGCAAGATAGAACACAACATCTAGTATACTACGTCAATATATGCGGATCAACATGTATTAACCCTAGAAAGGGCAGAGGTATTAACCCTAGACGGTGCCTCAAACATGAGAGGCACGGGAGTAAGGCTAATACTGAGGTCTCCTCAAAGAGATATGATAGTACAGGCTGTACGATGCGACTTTATAGTCACCAACATTGAAGCCGAGTATGAGGCCTTGATACTAGGACTACAACTTGAACTAGACCTAGACCTGTGGGGTACAAAATATCTCAGTTTGTAGTGACTCGGAGTTGATTGTGAACCATGTGAACGATGAATACAGCGCTAGAGATTCCAAGATGTCTGCCTACCTGACGGTGGCCAAAGAGTTAGCGCTCAAATTCCAGTTATTCTTAATAAGGCAGATCTTTAGGCACCAGAACGCTGAGGCAGACGCCTTAGAAACCCTGGCGGCAATATTCAAACCAGAAGCTGTCTCTACCATACCCATTGTGCAAATACCAAAGCCACCTATAGACGAGGAAGATCAGGAGAACTACGAGAAACCATAAACTCACGCACAGTGGTTACAGGAAGCAGGAGTACTAAGCACCACAGAACCTCTAGAAGAGGTAGAACCAGACTGGAGGAAACAGTACAAGGACTGGCGATGCCTTGGAAATGAGGTAAGAATTTTTCGAATTCGTTCCCATCGGTTTTTACTAATTGATGGTATCTTCTTCATAAAGTTCTTAGCAGGGCCCTACTTACGATGCCTTGGAAATGAGGAGGCTGAAGCTGGCTTGCATGACCTCTACATTAGAGAATATGTAAATCATGCAGGGGGAAGGAACCTTTCAAACAAAGTACTCCGACAAGGATATTTCTGGCCCACAATGCGCAAAGACGCCATGGAGTACGCAAGAAATGCGATACATACCAAAGATACGTTGTGGTAACCCATCAGCCTGCATAACCCCTACACCCAGTTATCTCATCATGGCTCTTCATGAAGTGAGGAATGGATATAGTAGGAAAGCTACCTAGAGCTCCAGGAAACAAAGTCTTCATGCTGGCCTTGACTGACTACTTCTCAAAGTGGATCGAGGCGGAATCATTTTCAACTATAATGGAGAAGCAGGTTAGATTGTTTATCAAGCGCAAGATCATCTACATATTTGAAATTTTATCAGAGATAGTCCGCGACAACGGGTCTCAGTTCATCTCTAACAAAAGAGAAGCCTTCTGCTCCAGGTGGAACATAACATTGCATAAGTCTACCCCCAAGAACCCCCAGCCTAATGGACGGGCAGAGTCTAGCAACAAAATTGTGATTGACAATCTAAAAAGGAGATTGTAAGAAGCTGGGGGCACACGGGAAGAAGAACTTCCTCTAGTCCTCTAGTATGACAAACCTACCCCAAAGGTAGATACTGGATAGACACCTTTCAGTTTGGTCTTTGGAGCAGAGGCGGTAATCCCCACCGAGATGCGGGTACCCACAGACAGATATGGGTGTATAACTGAAGAAAGGAACCAGATGAAAATGGCTAACATACAGCCTGGATACAGTGGATGAATTAAGGGCCAGCGCGCTAGTTAGGATGGCTTCCTACAAGCAAATGGTGACAAGGAGTTACAATAAGAATGTTAAGAAAGTTGTTCTGCACATATGGGACCTGGTACTCAGAAAAGTCTTCCAGAACACCAAGAACCAGCACGCAGAGAAGTTTGCCTACAACTGGGAGAGACCCTATCAGGTGGATAGCATAGTAGGCAACAGAGCATATAGATTGATGACTATGGAAGGGGGAATCATATCCAAACCCTGGAACATAGTCCACCTCAAAAGATACTACATCTGAAGGAATCGGTATTCAAACACCCCCAGGTATGACCTCTTGACATGCTTCGCAACTGTTTTAACTGGATAAATTGCCTTGGTCATGCAAATCCGGCCAGGATAGGATTCCAAGGTAACTAGTTCAAACAAAAAATCTCCTAGCATAACTAATGACAAACGTAATTAAATGAACAAATAATATAAATATTTTTACGTGGAAAACCCTGGGAATAAGGGAAAAAACCACGCGTACCAAGCCAGGAGAGGCATTTTACTATATTTTTAGGATGATTGCAACTATTGCATGGAGCTAAATATAATAAAGATTAAGGTAGAGGAGAGTAGAATATTCTGTGTTTGTGATAGAAGTCTTCTACTTATTTATATCCTTCAATCTAACGGTCTCCAGGTCAAACAGGGACGTTGCTGTAAAATAGGAAATGTGCCCTATTTAACCGGCTGGCTGGGTCAAGGTGGTTGTTGATGCTTTAGTTGCTCAGTTCGTGCATGTAGGTTGTTGAGGATGTGAAGATATTTCGCATAAATAGAGGAGTCGCCTTTGAAGCCAACTTGTGATCTTCTTATTTGTGAGGTAGGTTTCCTGGGAGGTAAGGAGTATGGAAACAGTCTTCCTTAAAAGTAGGGATATTTTGTGACAACCCTCGCGAATGCGGAAATAAAACATAACAAGCATGTTATTTATATAGCGGAAAATACGGCATTTTTAAAACTTTTTACATGCAAGATAGAAATACGTGGAATGTCAAATAAATACAAACTAAAATAGAATATACTACAAAGAGACGTAGTCTCTCAAAATGTTATCCAATATCAAAGTGATTAGCAAACTAGCTAAACAACGTCTAGAGGTGATTCATCCAGGCCAACGGCCGCTAGCTCACACCCGAACCCAAGATACCACAAGCAAAAAGCCATCCAAGCAAGCAACCTGTTCATCCATGAAAAACATGAACGCCACAATCAGTAGGGAGTAACTCCGGGTTCTCCCAGCCATATCACATTAAACGTACATAAACGGAAATACGAAAGTAGAAGCATGCATATATAGATATACATGTGAAATACGAGAAGGATAAATAGGCAATTCAATATGTAAAGATATCGATACATGAAGTACAAAACCGTAACCATCATATGATAGAAAGACTCGGGGATGACACTCTTAGGCAACCATACACTCTCACTAGGGCTTGCATCTCACCGTTAGCGGCGTAAGTTGGATAAGATTGAGACGCGACAAACAAACCATGCCAAGTCATCCAACGATCACAAGTGATCAATCATATAATAAACCATTCAAACGTACAATACGTCGACGACATCTCCCACGGTAAATGACACGCACTAGCACCGTGTACATGGCAAGTATGATTAAAAGTCATCCACGGGATAAAACATTTCCCTAAACGCATACACGATGCTACATTTCGTATATGTAGACTAATTTCCTCCCGGTATAACGACGATAATAATACGGTCCTAGTCTAAATCTGGCCAGACTCCTGAAATTACATTTTTCGGTTCGACATGCAATAAACATTTCGCATCCAAGACTCGGTCAATCATAGACGCCGAGTACTCCAAATTCGGTCGACATTTACGAAAGAGGCGGAAAAGAGCACAAGCCTCACAACAAGCGGTACGCTACATGCATATGACACCACCTAGCAAGTATACAACATTTGACGGCCGGGTCGATCAACGCAAAGCGTTCGCCTCCCGACAACGTCGTCATATGCCCACTAACACATGCAATTAAGCAGTAAGGATACACTCCCCGTTCCGACATTACAGCCTTACGAACGTGGAGGTAGCCAAGGGAATGAGAGTACAAAGCACATAGGAAATTAGTGCTCAAACCGTAACATTTTTAAAACCGACCCAAAGTGGGACATACCAAAAACCGTCACAAAACACGCGATACAAGCGAAGGGATTATCATATATTCGAAACATTAATATTCAAAGTCAAACCCGAAAGTCAACAAAAGTCAAAGTCAAACCCGAGACCCGAGACCCAAACCCGACAATTGGAGTGGCCTACAAACAAATCATCAATACAAGAAAACTAAGTCCAAAGGGTCAAGGAAAGTCAAGGCGGGAATAGAATTCAAAGGTTCAACTTTGGGAAAATCTGGCAGCAAGAAACGCTGCCAGCGTCCTGTCTCGCGCACACGATCCTTCAAACACGAAAATCCCAATTTTTACTAAGATTCAACATATAACAATCATCATTTATCATCACAAACCAACAATTCTCATATCAATTATCAACTAACAACAACCATCATCAACAACACAATTCCTATGATTACTAACTTATTATAAATACGATTTCTAACATAGAAAACACATTAAAACACGTAAATGATATCGAGTAACCCTTCACCGTTACCTTTTCGCGTCTTTAATCGATTTCTAAGTCTTCCTCCACTAGATAGTAATCTTTGTCGGGGTCTAGAAAGTCTCCACCTACAATTAGATAATAAAAGATGAATATAATTCACCTTTGAGAAAGACGGATAAATTGAAAATGAGAAAGACGGTTATTTTATTACCACATAAGGTAGAGGACGATGAGAGCGGAAGATTAAGATGAAAATAAGGAGATTTGAGTGAGGAATGAAGGAGTAGTGAAGAGTTTAAGTTGATCCATAAATGGTGTTTTGGGTTTTGGTGGCTTGGTGAGGAAGAAGGAGTAAGTGGAAATGAAGAAAGGAGTTAGGGTTTGAGGGAGTATAAGGAGTAAGTGGAAAATATGGGAAAAGCCCTAACACGTCTTAAGACGTAACTTACTCGAAATCTCGCGTAAAGTCCAAAAACGAACTCGGAAATTCTAAATTAGACACGGGAAATTTAATTCTAAACTAAAACTTAAATTTTGCTGAAAAGTATCCGTATAATATTTTTAATATAAAATTAGGGTACATTTGCTGGTGTTACATATTTATTGGTAATAAGGTTGGACTGTTAGGTTGCTTTAGGTAAAAGGTTATAGGTAGGTTTATACTTGCTTTGTCAGGTTAGGCTGACTTCTTGTCATCCCCTGGATGGTGCTAAGATGCCAGGATTGTTGCATAAGTTTATGCCCCGGTCAGGCCGAGTTGATATTGTAGCGTCCAGGTCAAGCTGGATTTAGCTTGTATTAACATTTTCCCCTTATCTCCTTTTTCCCTCCAACCTGGCGAGGGAAAGAGGAGATAATTTTGTAGGGTCATGATTGAACTCAACTAGGTATTAGTAGGGGGATCTCCTTATAAATACTTGGTTTTTGGCATTTGTTTCCACTGTAGTTTTTCTTCTATAATTCTTCTTTTCCAGTTTTAAATTGCTCCACAATTTTTCTTTTATTCTTGAATTCTTTCATCTGCAAAAAACAAAAAACAACAAGAAGAAATGGCTCCAAAAATGAAGGTTGCTGCTAAGCATGCTGAGGTTCCTGAAATCGAAGTCATCCAGGAAGACGAGGTGGTTGAGACTCCTCCTCCTGCTGAAACTATTGCCGCTTCTTATCAGGAATCTGTATTCGTTCCGTATTCCTTACAGTACAGTGGTATGGGTTCTTGAAAATAGTCTAGTCAAGGCAATTGGGTGAATCCTATTTGGTTTTGTATTTATGAGTAGACTTTCAAGGCTCGGTGCAGGTTTCCTATCTCTCCCCTGGTGGCTGATGTTTTCAAGGTGTGATACACAGATTCACGATCCTTTCCAAACTGTGATAATCGGAGGAACCAAAGATGGAGAAACGAGGGACACGCATCTAAATACGCATTTAAGGAGTCGCCACCAACTTTTGTGGGAAGTTGGAACCGTTCGAATACTTTATGCCATGTCAAGACAAAAAGTAATGACATAAACACTAAGAACTCGTTACCCTTAGCATTCTATGTCTAGAATGACTCTCGTGGATGCCAATGATTGAACACCTAATCCTGCCCGCCTCGATATCGAACACCTAGCACGGGTGCTCACGGAGATCTGGATTAAGGGGTGAGGATACGTATTAGGAAGTTCTTTAATCGAACACCTAATCCCGCCCGCCTCGATATCGGCCTCTTCTAATGATTAAGGAAACTCTTCTGTTATCGATATGTTGTCGGTTATATGCATGCAATGTAACATCCACGTTTTGATCCTAGCATGTGAACTTAACTAGTCGGTTGACATCTAGTTTAGCATACAATTAGGTCGAAGTAAGGTTTAGATTCAATTGACAAGTGAAAAAGCAATAAATCATACAATGATTACAAGAGAATAAATTAAATTACAAAAGAACAAAGATTTCAATGGATTTCATGATCTATGTCGGAAATATGTTCAAAAGATTAATTGAAATAAAGAAAAGAATTAATAAATCTAAAACGAATCAGATTAGCAGCGATAATACGAATAAAAGTCGATTTATTACCTAATTAAACTACGTCGGAGCGAATCAAGAAGTTCAGAGACAGAAACTAGATCGGAACGAGCGCAGCAGGTCATGCGTCCTCTGGAAGAGGCGCATCAGACCTTGCGTCTGCTCCTAAGATGGGTTCTGGCTATGAAGCCAGAATCGCGTTCAATTATGATTCGTTGGTGAATTTACGGTTTATTATTGATCTACAAGTCGGATTGAATTGTTTGAATAGATTTCAACTATACTAAACTATATCAAAGACGGATCTAAGGACTAGATATGAACGAATCTAACCTTCTAAAACACGATCTCGAATTAAAGACGACAAAATCCCACCAACATCGACTATTAGGGATCTAAGTGAAGAACTAGATAAATAAATATGAAGTAATGTTAAAAGGTAATTTACGAAAGACTAAAAAAAGATTTAAAAACGGTTTAAACATGAATCCGATATGAATCTTACATAATTTATACAATACAAAAGATAAAATTAAGTACAAGACCAGATTAATACACCCTAAGACTTACATGTTTGACAAAACGAGTTAACTAAGTTGGCTTTTTGCGATAGCTCGACTCGATGTAATGAAAGTGCCCTCGAATGAGGAAAATGATTCATTAAAGTTGATTAATTAGGTTGAGTTGGTCAAATTGGTAGGTCAATGCAAAACCAGACAGGTACCCAGAAGAATTTGAGCTTACGTGGTCGATTGATCAATCACGTAGTTGTCAATATGGTCAGAGTAAGGTTTAGAATGCAAAGAGAGATAAAGAAAGGGCAGAACACTCGCGTGCCTTATAAGTGAGAACGAGACTCACCTTGCAGGGAAAACTTCGAAGAGTTTTGGAATAACTTAAACACGGAAAGAAATCTAGAAAATATTCCGAAAACAGGCAAAACAAGATGGGGAAGAGGCGCAGCAAGAATTGAGACCCTTGGAAGAGGCGCAACATCTGCTGCGTTACTTCCTGAGCTGTCTCCTACCAAAAAGGATAAGTTTTGAAATATTAAAATATCCGGAATATTCTAGAACAATCAGGCACGATTTTAAAAGACGGTTTATAGAAAATGAAACGGTTTTTGACCCGAACTCCAAAATGAGTCTAATAACTATCAAAACACCCATATCGGCACGTAGATGTCGACCCACCTCGACCTTAAGGCTGGCTGCGAAAGCACGATTCCACATGTCAGAGACCTGTACAGTGCATACTAAGATCTAGGTAGCTTTTTTCCTCTGTGCCAAACGAGCGAAATTCAGTCGTGCGTGCGTGCACGCGTAAAAAAGAAAAAAAAAAAGAAAAAAAAAAATAAAGGGGAAGACATGGGTGTTTAAGCTATCACTTGACGACAAACTTATGAACTGTAATAAATCGTTTCGCATACCAAACATGTGGCCCGATCATCACTGGGTGGTTGGCGGAAGGTGAAGATCCGAGGTATCTACAAAGCCCCCACTTTGAGTGACGCTTGGACTAGGCAAAAGTCAAAGCATAGCCGTCAGGTCAATCGAAGATTACAATCTGACGACTATGGCGACGCGATGCGGTTCTAGGGGTCTGAACTAAGGACCAACGTCAAGAACATTTTAAAGTCTGGTGATTGCTTGACGTTGCTTGAAATCGTTAGCGATTGTTTGACGTGCTGAAACCGCTGGGGATTGCTTGACGTTGTTTGGATGACTGACGGTGAGGGACAAAAGAGTCAATTTTCTTTTTAGGATGTATGTAGGAGATCGAGGTGGCAGGTGTCAAGCCCCAGCTTACCTGGAGGTGCTGGAGTACAATTTTCCAATTTTGGCTATTGCATAGGAATGCACTTGATTTGAATGCAAGTGGCACCGTAGCGTTTAAAGAGGGTGGCCAATCGGTTGCGGGCTACAGCCGTTGAGGCACTTGTAGGTGGCCGGGATTGACAGGTATGAACCTCTCGTTCCTTGTTCAATTTGTTGTATTTTGCGGAGAAGTGATTTGAAATGTGTCATTTCCTTGCAGAGAGTCTTAGAGCGCGAGCTGACATAGTCGTGGGAGGAGACAGCTTGTTTGTTGAGGGAGCTAGAGGATATAGCCACTGAGATTGTCATTTCTCGAGGTTCTAGCTGGGCTTGGTTATGAGGATAAGTTGTTTTGTTTTTGCTGTTTTGATGTTGGTTTGACTTTGCACAGTTTTGATTTTGTCTTGGGTGAGAGCCCCCAGTTTTTGAATTGTGGACTTTGGCTTTGGATTGTGAATTTGGATTTTTAATTTTGGATTTTTTATTTGCTTTTGGCTTTTGCTTGCTTTGGCTTTGGCATTTGGTTTTTTTGCTTTGGCTTTGGCTTTTGTTTGGCTTTGGCTTGGGCGAGAGCCCCAGTTTCTGAGTTTTTGTTTAGGGCGAGAGCCCCCAGAATTGGATTTTTACTCTGTCTTGAGCGAGAGCCCCCATTTTAATTTACATGCCTCTTGTGGCTATATTTGATGGCGTGAGTGTTTCTACTGCTAAATGTTTTCTGTCCCTTCAGGTTAGTCTGAAAACAAAACAGGTTTGGTAGACGACGGTTTTGCCGTCATGCTGCCAAAAATCACATCGCATAAAAATCCCAAAAATTACATGTTTGCATGTTGGCAGCCTAAACAGATGCAAAACGAAAGATTGGATTGAAAAAACGCGGTATTGTAAAAGAAGAAATGTATATATGATTAAAATGTATAAGAAAGAGGAGTGAAACGAGTCCCTTGAATAAGTGCGCTCACTTGGCGGCGATGTTGATTTGTGTCTCGAACCTGAAGGGGATTAGGAAATCCTGGAGTGATATCATTCTCTAAGCTGTCTTGGCACATGCTCATGCTTGCCATGGTGAGAAGCTGAGGATTTCGATGACATGGGGATATCCAATTGTCAAAATACAAGAGCATAATGACGTTCAATCTTCACTGGGCCGGTTTTAATTCGTGTCGCATGAGCGGCACGTGGACTACACGAGGCGCGTTACTTTGTTTGTTCCCGAGAATTTGGATGAGTTCTCCCTTTTTAAAGTAACAAGCTCGGCAAATTACGCGAAACTAATACTAAAGAAACAGAATACTTTGATGACCGTATAAGCTTAGTGTACATCTGTCGAATTCTTAGATGCTAAACGAGGGTAATAAGAAATGGAATGGAGTGGGAGGATTTATGGTGTTAGAAGACACTGGAGATCTGTGTTATTTCTCTCACCCACCTAAAAGAATGAAAGGATCGTCCCAAAAGGCATGGAGACAAAGTAACTGTGAGTCGATTCGTCTGAAATTTGTGAAAGAATGACTACTTGAGAGATTTTGTTTTGTTTATGGTTTTTGACTGGAGAGATTTTTGTGGCTTTTGACACTTTTTTGGATTGCCTGGATTTGTTTGCTTGATTTGAACTTGTTTGATTGGAATTTTCTTCTTCTTCTTTTTTTGGATTTGGATTTATTTGACTCTTGTTTCTCTTGTCTCGTGAATTTTTGAATCTTTGAGAATATTGATTTGGGGTTATTGGGATTTTGTTTTTGGTTTGAGTTTGGGAGAGTTCAGGCACGATTGCATAAAAAATCGTTTTGATGCTTCGGTGGGGGTATCAAAATGTTTGGCATAGGATGCAATTTCTGGTAGTCATAAGATTTGACGAATCGGGTAGAAAGATGGGGTCTCCAAACCTAAAGGTGGTAAATTCACGCTCATTTGTAAATTCACGGCGATCAAGGAATTTTCACACCACCAGATATGGACAAGGTGGTAAATTCACGCTCTGGTTAAGGCTTATTCTAAGAGGTCGAGAGATCTACACTAAAGAGATACGACCTAAAGTATATCAAGTCTATTCCACTAGTTAGAGGTAATAAGTAGAACAAGTGACTAACAAAAATTTCATGTGCTCATTTGTAACTCGAGGAGGACTAGGATGATCCTATTTATTAATGAATGTTAAAATAGTGAATACAAACGGCTACTGGGACCTACCCTAAGCTATGTTACTATTTGACACTAAGCTAGGAGAAATAGATGGATGGGGTGATAGCAGGAGAAGACCCTCTCGAGACTTCAAACTCAGACTTCGACTCCGATTCTGATCTAAATTTGTTGTCTTCTGGTTCTCCATTAAACATCTATTTTTCACTTTCGAACACATGTATTTCTTCTTCGATTGGGTAGATGAAGTGTGAACAATCCAAGGTGGATTATTCATCTGTAATCGTTAGAACTTCAAGAGGGTAGTTAGGCTTGCTCCCAAGAGGGATGGGTAGACGACCGTCATAAATCATATCTTGAATGACATGTTTCAACTTGTAGCATTGCCCTGTATCGTGTCCTTTGCCTATATGATATTCACAGTATGCGTCTCCATCCCAGAGCCTACCTTTCTTTTCCGGGTCAGGTATAGGTCCTGTAGGTCGAATTTTGCCTTGTTGTATCAATCTTTCCAAGGCATTAGAATATTTATCGCCAAGCTTGGTGAATTTCCTTTGAGAGTTTCACTTTTTGGATGATTCGACAGATTTGACATCATCGGCATTGTTGGTGGAGCCATAAGAATGACTCCTTGGGCCTTGATACCCACGACCTATCGTTTTGAACACGATTCTTTTCGAATATCGTTTTCACTTCTTGTTCCCAGCACAGTCAAGTCTTTGGAAGACTTTATTTTTTGGTATCTTAGATGGTTTGCATACACGGGTCAAGTCATGTTGAAGTTAGTTGGCAATTTTGCGCTTACCGCTTCATACTCGCGATGATTCTCCCTATAAATATCATCTCCTTTGAGATACATTAGTTGCTCCTCCAAGTATTGGAGTCGCTTTTCAGCTTCAGGAGGAACCGGCTTGGGATTGACTTCTGGTTGTCTCACAAAAGGTGGAAAGTCACCATGCATACTGTGGGGAATGTAAAGAGAGGGAAGTCTAGTTTCTATGGCAACAATTCGATCTTCAATGGCATTGAGGTGAGCATAAGTTTGGTCTTGACTTGCCTGGAGATGGATGAGCGCAGCTAGGATTTGATCATCACCATTCTAGTTTGGAGCACGAATATTTGCTTGACTAGCCGCGGACATCTTGGAAACTGAGCAAGACACTGACGAAGAATCAGAATACGATCGAGAAATCTAGCACACTTACTCGAAAGGACTCCACTTATGAAGTGGGAGTGTGCTACTGTGTTTAAGTGAGTTTTGAAAGTGATTAGTTTTAAAAGGCTTGCCCTAGACAGCCGTAGTGTGGTTCTAGGAGTGTTGACTTGAAGTGGAGAAAATATTTTGACTAGACACTTGGACTGAGTTTCGACTCATTTTGCACTACTTTAGGCCACCTTTGAAAATGCTTTATATTTTTAAAATGATTTTGATTTTGAAAATAATGTCATGGTTTATTTACAAAGTGGTGATCATGTAAAGGTTATACACATTTAAACAGGTAGAATAACAGTATGTTGTGTGCATTTAAAAAGGTTTTGGCTTAAAGGGTGGGTTGCCATACCAAGCAATCAAACCCAGGGTCTGTGGAGAGGTCCACGCCAAACATGAGCAAAGTCGGTTCCTAGTCCTTTCGCCCGATTAGTGAATGTCGTTGGTGCTAACATCAGTACACACCGTGGTATGGTTGGCGTCAATCGTTATCCATCCTTAGGCCCAGATAAGAATTTAAAACCGTCTAGACAGGACGATTGGTCGAAATGGTTGGGTTAGGCCTAGGAAGGCCGAATAAAACGACCTAGGAAAGCTCGAGTAATGAAAACATACAACTGTCTCATACATACTATTCCCTAACCTTGTTCAAGTTTCATCCTGGGTACACGTAAGTGTATTTTCCCCAGCGGAGTTGCCAAACTGTGATACACGGATTGGCGATCCTTTCCATACTGTGATACACAAGGAAACCACAGATGGAGAAACGAGGGACAAGCATATAAATACGTATTTATGGAGTCGCCACCAACTTTTGTGGGAAGCTGGAACCGTTCGAATACTTTCTGCCATTTCAATGCACAAAGTAATGACAAGAACACTAATAACTCGTTACCCTTAGCATTCTATGTCTAGAATGACTCTCGTGGATGCCAATGAACACGGGTCCTCATGGAGATGTGGAGTAAGGGGTGAGGGTACGCATTAGGAAGTTCTTTAATCGAGCACCTAATCCCGCCCGCCTCGATAGCAACCTCCACTAATGATTAGGGAAACTCTTCTGTTATCGATGTGTTGTCGGTTATATGCATGCAATGCAACATCCACGTTTTGATCCTAGCATGTGAACTTAACTAGTCAGTTGACATGTAGTTTAGTATTCAATTAGGCCAAGGTAAGGTTTAGATTCAATTGACAAGAGAAAAAACAATAAATCATACAATGATTACAAGAGAATAAATTAAATTACAAAAGAACAAAGATTAAAATGGATTTCATGATCTATGTCGGAGATATTTTCAAAAGATAAATTGAAATAAAGAAAAGAATTAATAAAACTAAAACGAATCAGATTAGCAGCGATAATACGTATAATAGTCGATTTATTATCTATATAAACTAAGTCAGACCAAATCAAGAAATTCAGAGACAGAAACCAGCCCGGAACTGGCGCAGCAGGTCATGCATCCTCTAGAAGAGGCGCATCGGACCTTGCGTCTATTTTTTAGATGGGTTCTGGCTGTGAAGCCATAATCGCGATCAATTATGATTTGGTTGTGATTTACGGTTTATTATTGATCTACAAGTCAGATTGAAGTGTTTTAATAGATTTTAACTATACTAAACTATATCAAAGACGGATCTATGGTCTAGATATGAAATAATCTAACCTTCTAAGACACGATCTCGAATTAAAGACGACAAAAACCCACTAACATCGACTATTAGGGATCTAAGTCAAGAACTAGATAAATAAATATGAAGTAATGTTAAAACGTAATTTACGAAAGAATAAAAAAGGTTTTAAAAACGGTTTTAACATGAATCCGACATGAATCTTACATAATTTATACAATACAAAAGATAAAATAAAGTACAAGACGAGATTATTACACCCTCAAACTTACATGTTTGTCAAAACGAGTTAACTAAGTTGTCTTTTAGCGATAGCTCGACTCGATGACATGAAAGTGCCCTTGAAAGAGGAAAATGATTGATTAAAGTTGATTAATTAGGTTGAGTTGGTCAAATTGGTAGGTCAATGCAAAACGAGACATGTACCCAGAAGGATCAGAGCTTACGTGGTCGATTGATGAAGCACGTAGTTGTCAATAAGCTTAGAGCAGGGTCTAGAATGTAAAGAGAAAGAAAGAAGGGGCGGAACACTCGCGTGCCTTGAAAGTGAGAACGAAGCTCTCCTTTTATAGGGAAAACTTCGAAGAGTTTTGGAATAACTCGAACACGGAAAGAAATCTAGAAAATATTCCAGAAATAGGCAAAACAAGCTGGGGAAGAGGCGCAGCAAGAACTGCGACCCTTGCAAGAGGCGCAACACCTGCTGAGTTACTTCCTAAGCTGTCTCCTACCATAAATAAAAGATTTCCGCGTTTCTTTTTAGGAATTGCGGTAGATCTCGAATACCCTTCAATAAAATACGTATATATTTTACCAAAAATTATATATTTTAAAATATTAAATTATTCGGAGTATTCTCGAGCGTTCAGGCACGGATTTAAAAGACGATTTATAGAAAATAAAGCGGTTTTTTACCCGGACTCCAAAATGACTCTAAAGACTGTCAAAATGTCTATATCAGCACGTAGATGACAACCAAGGGGTAGACACAAGTGTGTGAGCTATCACTTGACAAGAAACTTATGAACTGCCATAAATCGTTTCGCATACCAAACATGCGGCCCAATCATTACTGGGTGGTTGGTGGAAGGTGTAGATTCGGGGTATCTATACAAGGCTATGGGGGTTGCCCCTTTCCATATCATGCCAATGGTTTGAAAATTGGTGCACTCTATTGATCATTTTTGCGCCAAATTGCAGCTTTGTTTCACTCTTGATGATATGAAGAATGTTTATCACTTGAAAAGTCATTCTGTCGAGAGGTTCAATTTTCGAGGATCGGCCAAATTCTCTCCCTTGATTGTCAACTTGGATTCTGGGGTTGACAAGGGTTGGGCCAAGACTTTTATGTCCATCCGGGTTGACTCTTTGGGTGTTCCTGTGGATTATTTGAGCTATCCTGCCCTGGAGTCTGGTATGTTGTTTCCTGCAAATTTTGCTATAGAAAAGAATTTAAATAAGAGCATAAATATATATTGTTTACCTTAGCTGTTGTTGTAGTGGCTGATTGGAAGAATGATCCTGAAGTAGAGGGATCCCTGTCTAGGATTACAGCTTTCATGGAATTGTCTAAGGAAGAAAGGACTTGTCCTGTCAGTCTCGGACGTGGTAATAGACGTGGTGCCTCTTCTTCTAGCTGTAAGATTTCTTTATGTTTGCATTTTTGTGATTTCGTCTTTTTGAGTTTTGTGTAAGTATATTTGAGATGTGATTTTTGTGTGTATAGTTATTAGATCATCTTCTAGGATTGCTGGTCTTGGTCTTTCTCAAATAAAGGCTGGCTTGGCTATGATTGCTGAGAGGAAATCTGGGAGGAAGTGAAAGCAATTCTCCTCTGATGATCCAGGCTCCCACTAAGCATCCTCTTCAGGAGGAATCCTTGGTTTCTCTTAGCCATGACAACCATGTTGGGAAGAGGAAGAGGGAGGAGGAGTTTCCTATACACTCTGGGACGGTGAAGAAGGTGACATGCATTAGGGGGGTCAGGGCTTAGTTGGGTGATGTGCAGGCTGGAATAGAGGAGATCAATAACTATTCCTCTATGTCTGAAGACACAATGTTTACATTTGCCGACGAGGATGATGCCACTCAATCCGTGGCAGCTTTGAAGCATTCGAGGGATGTGCTTACTAATCTGTTCAGTCTTGCTCAAGAGGTAATTTCCCGAAGTACTTAGCTTTTAATTTCTTTTTGTTTGATAGTTTTCTTACCTGATCTCTTAAACATGGTGTTATTTATGATAGCATAAGTTGAAGCTTTAATTCTGAGTGTCGTAGCTTCTTTTTTGTCTGATGGTAATATGCCAGTCAGGAACCAGTCATAATAAGGTTTTGTCCAGGAGTCAATATTTGTGAGAACTGGACATACTATATTATGCTTGTTAACGGCGGACTCAAGTATATGAACAAGGGGTATTTTCTTAAAGCTAGTGGAGCTAAAATTCGATTCCAGGCTGGCCAGAGCATCAACCTGAGTATTTAGGTCTCGTGGGATTTGATCAATATCTAATGAAGGGAATTAATCAGCAAGAGTTTTTGTAATTGTCGAATATGCATCATTTTTGAATCCTTTGCAGCATAAATTCCTTTTATTTGGATTCTAATTACGAGAGAGTTAGGTCTTACCTTGAGGTTATGTACTCCTAATTCTACACATACCTTTAGTCCAGCAATGAGAGCTTCATATTCAGCTTTGTTATTTGTTGCTTTGAGTTCTCAACTGATAGTCTGGGCTATTATATCTGCCTGGGGTGATTTGAGTACTAATCGTAGACCTGTACCCGTCATGTTGGTTGCACCATTGGTGTAAAAGGTCCATTCTTGGTCTGATCTTTTCGTGTCCAGGGTATTTACTTCTTTAACTAGGTGAGGTTTTAGGTTAGGACTGAAATCAGCCACCGTCGGCCAATGCTTGGGACTTAATGGCAATCCTTGGTTCAAATGTAATATCATATGTGCTAAGCTGAACGGACCATTTGGCCATTCTGCCTGATAGGTCATGCTTTCTCATAAGTGATTTGATTAGTAGGCTAGTTCGGACAATTATGGGGTGACATTAAAAATAACGTCTCAACTTAATACATGACATTATTAAAGCTATAACATATTTTTTAAGTAGATCATACCTTGATACAGCGACTAACATAATAGACAGGTTGTTGCTGTCAGTCAATTTCTTTTACCAATACTCCACTAACGGCTATATCTGTCATTGATAGGTATACTGCCAGAGATTCTCCCTTTTCGGGCTTGGCTAGTAAAGGAGGAGGAGATAGGTAAGTTTTGAGGTCCTGGAATGTTATCTCGTGTTGAGGTGTCCATTAGGAGCTTTTATTTTTCCTGAGCATGCCATAGAAGGAATCCCATCTTTTTGAGGATCTGGAGATGAATCTGTTCAGGGCTGGTACTCTTCCTGTGAGCTTTTTATTTTCTTTGACTGACTTTGGAGTTTCAAGTTCTAGTAGGGCTTTGATCTGCTCTAGGCTTGCTTCTATACCTCTTTTTGTCACCATGTAACGTAGGAATTTTCCCGCAGAGACACAAAAATGACATTTGGAGGGATTGAGTTTCATATTGTACGTTTCGAGGATGTGGAATGCTATTGATAAGTCCCTGACATGATCTTCAGCACTTTTCGACTTGACCTTCATTGTGTTTCCAATTTGATCCATAAACATTATGTCGACCAGGCATTGGCAGGGTTGTCGCTGCATTTTTCAGGCCAAAGGGCACTGCTGTGTAACAGTATATGCCCCTGTCCGTGATAAATGCAGTGTTCTCCTGGTCTGATGGGTGCATCTTGATTTGGTTGAATCCTTTAGAGGCATCCATGAATGTTAACATTTTATGTCCAGCCGTTGTGACTACCATTGCATCAATATGAAGTAAAGGAAATGGATCTTTTGGACAGGCTTTGTTTTAGTCTATGTAGTCAACACAAACTCTCCATTTGCCATTTTTATTTTGCACTACTACTACATTGGCTAGCTAATCAGGGCACATCACTTCCCTGATCATGCCCATGTCAAGTAGTTTATCTACTTCTTCGTTAATGATTGTCTTCCTTTCAGGAGCAAACTTTCTTCTTTTCTGTTGTACATGCTTAAAATTTTTGTAAAGATTCAACTTATGAGTTATAATACTAGCATCAATGCATGTCATACCAAAATGTGACCAGGCAAAACATTTAGACTTATTTTGAAGAAAATTAACTAAATTTGGTCGGACTGAGTTAGGGGATCTGAGCCAACTAAGACATATCTGGCATATCTGCCAACTAAATTAACTCCGTCCATATCATTTTCATCGAAAGTGATTGCAGGCAGTTTCTTTTGTTTTTATGGGGACTTCATTTTGGTTTCCCTAGCAACTTTCTTTGCTGCTGAACTTGTCAGGCCACAAATTTATGATCCTCCATTGATGAACTTAACTTCATAGATTGGTTGTGGGGGGGTGGCAGAGCAGGTTCATGCCTCTGGTTTCGATCTTGCTTGACATAATTATCTTCTTTCTTGAGTAGGTCCTTCAAGTAGCCTTTCTTTAGTAGATAGACAACTTGTCTTCCTAATCCATAACATTCCTCAGTTTAATTCCTCACATACATATGTAATTCGCACCATCTGGTGGTGTCTTTCTTGGGATCGTTGTTCTAACTTCCTAGGCCAATTGACTATGTCTCCCATATTGTCAAACCTTTTGATGAGTCATGCAATATCAACAGAAAAGTTATATTCCTGAATAGTTGGGAAGGAGAAAGGATCACCTTGTTGTTCTTGGGTAAGGTTGACTTCAGACGGCATGGAATATGGTGCATGCCTGGAGTGATTTCTTTTTTAACTATTGCTCTTTCGGTTGGACTTTGTGTAGTCTCCATCAGCTGATGAGTCTTATTTGAAGCTTTTGTCTTCCTCCAGTCTGATGTGAGCCAATGTCTTTGCCAGGTCATTTACAAAGGTATGAGAGAGATATTTGGTCAGGTCCACATAGAGATCATTGTTGGGCAGTAATCCTTGCCTGAATGCTTCCACAAACTGTTCCCATATCACACTTAGGGATTGATAATTTCTCTTTGTTGAATATGGTCAGGAAAACTCGCTGGTTTTCTTCTAATTTCTGCTTGATCCGGTACAGGTCATTAGATCTTTTTTCAATTTCCTGGCTACTGGCAAACTGCTCCTTGAATTTATATATCAAATCAGCGAAATATTGGATACTTCCATTAGGTAAGTTGATGTACCATTACAGGGCAGCACCTGTCAGGGTAGTGCTAAAGCCCTTGCACATACAGACTTGACTGAGTTCGCTTGGAATAGATACAACCAACATTCTTTGCTTAAAGAAGGCTACATGATTTTGTGGATCCGTTGTGCCATCATAGGTTCTCATTGATGGGATTGTGAATTTCTTTGGTAGATCGTTCCTTGCTATCTCATCCACAAAGGGAGCATAGGACTCCAACGTGGCTACCTCCATGGTAGCAGGAATTCCAGAAATTTTTCTTATCTTGTCATGCAACTTTTGAATCTCCCAGACTATAGCCAACATAATTACAGCCCTAGTCTTATCAAGAGTTTTCTTTTCACCTTGCTCATTTTCATCATCTGTCTTAATAGTGACATTTTTTTCATTATTGGAAGATTCGAAGGTGGAGAATTCGGGGTTTTTGATGATGGATGAAAAGGGGGTTCCCATTTGGATCCTGGACATAGAACCTGATGCTTTGTTTTCTAGTTTTTGTTTCAAGCCGGCTTCAGATGCTTTTAATTTGAGGACCTCGGCTTCAGCCTGGGCCATCCAGCTGCTCCATTTCTTGTAATTGTTGTTTGGCAGCCTCCAATTACTGTTCGGCAGAGGGGTTAAGCATTTTGAAAAATTAGATTTTGTAAGGGATTTATGGGAGACTTTTTTTATTATTTATGAACTAGATGCCCGATAGTGGGCGCCAATTGCTTTAGCTGGATAAATTGCCTTGGTCAGGCGATTCCGGCCTGGATAAAAATGCAAGGTAACTAATTCAAACAACAATTCTCCTGGAATAACTAACGACAAACGTTATTAAATGAACAAAAACACAAGTAATTTTACGTAGAAAACCCTGGGATTAAGGGAAAAAACCATGGGCACCAAGCTAGGAGAGGAATTTTACTATATTTTTAGAATGATTGCAACGATTGTATGGAGCTAAATAGAATAGAGGATAAAGTAGATGATCGGTTATGTCGCGGTCCCGATACAAAAATAATTACCCACACTTAGGCTAACAACATAAGGAATGTAATTAGGGAAGTAGGGTGTCGATCCTCAGGGAGTACGTGTTAACTATGAATTGCTATGGAGTGATTTTCATTTAAGTTCGAGTCATTTGAGGTGGTTGTCTAAACTACTAACATAAAATAAAATGACAAGTATGTAAATGACGATATTTAAATGACAAGTATGTAAATTGCAATATAAGAAATCTAATCTAATTGACGAAAATTAAAATGACAAGTATTGAAAGGCTACCTAACTAAACTAATAAAATGACAATAAAGTAAACTACCTAAGAACGATAATAAAATGACGGTAAAGTAAACTAACTAAACAACAATAAAACAAAATATCTAAAACGGTAAAATAAACTATCTAATCAAAATGATAAAGTGAAAGAGAAATTCATGTAAAACGATTTAAAAGCTTTATTCATACCAACATTAGAATTACTATGATTGTCTATGCCTTGTAGCGGTATATTCCTCTCGGATTCGTACCGACTTTTTAATGGGCCCTAACGTCCTCTCAGCATGGTTAGGTCACTAAACCCCTATTGGTTGTCCTAATTCCCATCCCAACTCTCGTTTCTCAGACGGAAATTGACTAATACAAACAATTGTTCATGGCCACTAAACAAAGTTATAGAATTTGACACAACCAAAGGAAGAAATAAACTATGTGGTTCTATTGGTATCGACTCTTCTTTTAATCCATTTTAACTAGCAAATCATTTCAATATTACAACTCTATTTATTGTATTTACACAATGATAATCTTACAATGTTATATCTAATTTATGTGATTAAGTAAATTAATAGGAAAAAGAAGAACAATATTAAACTATGAAATAAGAGTGCTATTATGATGAAGGTGATTATACTAGTAATGATTCTAATGATGAATTTCATGATTATATGATTAGGTAAAATACAATATGATATGTTAAACAATATTTTGGTCTTGACTAGATTACTTTTAGATGAGTTTCCTAACAACAATAATATGAGAACAATACTAATTAGATTAAAATTCATGATGAAGATTGCATAAGTAACGGATAGAGAATTACCGAGATTGAAATACGATTATATAAGAATGAAAGTAAAGAACAAATATCCAACCCGATGTAATGACAAATACTTATTGAAACACTAGAGAAGTACTAGGAAATTGCTGTAAAAACTAGTCTAGAATTGCATAAACTATGAACTAAAACTTGTATAAAAGAAAGATGTAATGCTAGGTTGTGAGTTGTGTGAATTGTATTCTAAGTTGTGTGTCAAATGTTGAGATGATCCTTGGCTTTTATAGGGCTGCTTGGTTGCTGCATTTCGTCCAAATTCATACCCTAGACAAAGCCTTTAATCACTCCATTTAAGCTTGGTAGAAGAAGAGCCAAGAGACGTTCATCAACAAACATACCCGATCGGGTATTTGGTAATCCGATCGGGTATGTAACCCTGATGGATTTTTCCGTCTCTTCCAATTTCGTCTTTGGGCACGGAATCCTATGCCTTGGTCTTGGTCAATGTAATACGTAATTGGGCTTGGGCTAGTCCTCCTTTGACTTGAGTTGATGTTTTCCTTTGAGAAACAAAGCCAAAGTCCAAGATAAGTCCACTCGAGGAAGGACGTAGCGGAATCATAGTCAAATCGTGAAATGGCTATCATCGGTTCCTTGAAAACTCCTATTTTAGTGCCTTTGCTCCATAAAGTAAGAAAATATAGCAAAACCACTTAATTTCCTATAAAACTAGTCAAAGCACGCAAAAGAACTAGAATAGCAATATTTGCTCGCGCGTTAATCACTTAACAAAGTGCATAAATCATGTAGAAATCGAGCTAAAACGGGGGATAAATTAGTACAAAATATCACTTATCAAACTCCCCCAAGCTAAACCCTTGCTTGTCCTCAAGCAAACATAACAATCATAACCAGGACAAGGGTAGCAAGCAATGATCAATCTATCATACAAATCTCAAAAATAAGCTCTTAACAAGTAGATGTATCATAAACCCGTAACAACAAGGGCGAAGGAAAGTGCGAATCATGGTTGAGATTTACATAACGGCGCAGCATAGAAAATATTCTTTGGACTTTTTCGGCTCTTGCATGATCCTTTGACAACGGACTCTCACGGTACACTCTTCACTCAAATTTTTGTAAAATAGGAAATATTGGTTCAAATTTGAAGTGACACTCTTCTATCTACGACTTATAAGAATGTGCCTGCAGTCTAGTATGGTAGACAATCCAAATTCACTAAGTAAGACTAATCATGATCAAAATGTAATGTAAGAAGCCAAGAGAAATAAAGAAGTGGTTTGAAACTTAGGGTAAGAAAGTGGACAAACGATTTTTGGTCATGTGGAGCTTAAGTCGAGCTAATAATAACCAAATGTGTAGTGGATACTCAATCCAATTCATGCAAATTTCCATCAACAATAATCAAAGCCAAAAACAGCATATTGGCTTATTAGACATGACAAATCAAGTTACGACTTCCCATAATTTTTCTTTCTTTTCTTTTCATGGAAGCGTTTTTCCTCTTTTTTCCTTTACTTTTGAGCTTTCAATTTTTCTCTTTTCTTTTTTTTTTCTTTTCAAAGCTCTCTTTTTTTTTCTTTTTCTTTTTTTCTTTGAGAAACACGGGAATCAGCAATCTAGAGATAGTAAGTTCACACCAATTGGTGGCATTATCAGAACATCGCAAAAGCACAGAACACCCTTACATATAGTCGGTTACTAGCTCAACAAGGGTTGGCAATAATATAATGTAGTTAGAAAGAAGGGTGTTTTTGCGAAATGTGAACAAGAGTAAATGATTTCAAAATGTAGATCATGATAGTAATACTTATAGAAAACGGAATAAAAACCATACTTATGCGTTTTGATGTGACACAGACTATAAGGAGAAACTACTCACTCCTAAACTGGGATCGGGTTCAGATGTACCGACCACTGGAGGCTCTACCTTACAATATGAGTAGCTTGCCAAAGTCAAGATCAAGCTTAATTAAGTCCAAATGCAACTTTCTACCTACTGTGTACAAGACATCCCCATGAATGCACAATTCCTCATAACATAATGAAACATCAGCTTATAAAAACTATAAATTAAGAAATGTAAGATGGAAATGATCTTTTCTTTTTTTGACTTTTTTGTTTTTTTTCGGAAAGATAAACTAATAAAATTAGAAAATAAGCTATGTGACAACCCTCGCGAATGCGGAATAATAAATCAAACAAGCATGTGAATTATAATGCGGAAATAGGTAGTTTTTAAAAACTTTTATACATGCAAGTTAAATAAAACGAGGAGTGTCAAAATGTTACAAACTAAATACGGAAATATACAACAAAGAGACGAGGCCTCTTAAAATGTTAACAAAGAACAAGTGTTTATCCAAAACTAGCTACTATCGTCTAGAGGTGAACTTCCAGGGACAACGCCCGCTAGCTCACACCCGAACCCCAAAATATCATATCCAAAAATCATCCAAAGCAGGCAACCTGTTCATCCATGAAAAACATGAATGCCACAGTCAGTGGGGAGTAACTCCGGGTTCTCCCAGCCATATCACATCAAACGTACATATAAGGTAATACGAAAGTAAAGCATGCATACATATATATATATACATGTGAGTTGCGATAAAATTAGATAGACAATTCTATAGAAAATGATAAGATCATGTAGAAATCCAATCCGAATCCAACATGTTGTTCAAAGACTCGGGGAAGACACTCTTAGGCAATCGAATACGCTCACTAGGGCTTGCATCTCACCGTTAGCGGTATAAGATTGATAAGATTGAGACTCGACAGACAAACCAAGTCAAGTCATGCGATGATCACAATAAATCCAACATATTATCATCCATTCACGAACCAAGACAATGACGGTGTCCAATCATGCCTGACCATGAAACAATATTCATGAAATCACGCATTTCAAGAACGGCACAAGGCGACAAGTTCTCACGGTTTAAAATTTGAAACGCACCTTAGCATCGGTACATGGCAAGTATGATTAAAAGGCATCCACGGGATTAAAAGCGTTTTCCCTGAAATCTATACACGATGCTACATTTC
>JAIUZE010073947.1:0-35308 GCA_022085475.1 Heliosperma pusillum
GGCGGCTCAAAAGTCAAGAAAGTCAAAGACGACTTAAAATTCAAGAAAAGTCAAAGACGACTTAAAATTTAAGAAAAGTCAAAGACGACTTAAAAGTCAACAAAAGTCAAACTCAACTCAAAAGTCAAGAAAAGTCAAACTCGACTCAAAAGTCAAGAAAAGTCAAACTCGACTCAAAAGTCAAGAAAAGTCAAACTCGACTCAAAAGTCAAGAAAAGTCAAACTCGCCTTAAGACGGGATTTTCATGGAATCTCGCAGAAATTCCAAATACGAACTCGGAAATTCTAAATTCGACTCGGAACATAAAATTATAAATTAAAACTTAAATTTGCTGAAAAGATTTCGTAAAATATTTCTACTAGAAAAATAGGGTACATTTCCGGGTGTTACAGTTGGTCCCAACCGCATGTCCTAAGGGGAAACATCGTACTATCATGTCAAATAACGCAATCATCAACATGCAAAATAAAAAAGAAAATATAAACAAAGCAAACAAAAAGTGAACTCTATTTGCTATTCTGTTTAATAACGTCATGGGGATCGCATTTTCATCATCCATTTATACACTCTTAACCAAGCATTTAGTAGGTGGGGAATGAAATGTTCATTAGTCTTGCTCCAACAGAAGACGAATACTTTTCCATGCTTTATAACACTATTGGCTTGTAAGGATCATGCATTTATGTAAGGATGATGTATTCATTAAGACGACCTTCTTGTTGGCATGTCTGGTCACATGGATGAGGCATGTGATCATTCTTTTGTAGATGCATCTTTATTGTTTTTTCTAAGTACCTATTGTTTGGATGTGTCACAAATTGAAAAGTTCCCACTTGGCTTTCTAAGGGAAATCCTACCTCATGTATGTCGTCTTGTAAGTTGAAGAGGCAGAGCGAGTCCGCTAATTGCCTCTTTGCGGATATGTTTGCTTAGATGTTTTGAATAAGGGTCGTAATTTTGTTCATTCTTACTCGAGACGAGACATGGATTGGTTTGGGAAGATTGGATATAGTGTCCTTTCACCCAATTTTCCCGCATTTATTTACCTCAGTTTGCTTGCTTTAGATGCCACTTGTAAGCAGTATAGTGAATTATCTTCCTCTAGCGCTTTTCTCGGTTTTATCTTAGTTTAGTAGGGAAATCGCCATTTGAGGCAGTTGTTACCTCATTTTGTGTGACCAAGGGGATGGTTAGCTACACCAAGGGCCCACATTATCATCGCCAAGACGGCCCCACACACCGTTAGAGGTCCTACTTGGCTTGCTAAAGCTTTCCTAAGACTTAGAAAGCCAACTTGAAAAGGATGAAGAAGACTTGCAAGTTTCCATCTAAGGAAATTATTGTCCCTTGAGGGAACTAGAAGTCTTTCTCTAGGGAACCATTCTGCCAAGCATCCCTAGAGGGAAGACTTTGTCCCGAGCGGGAGCGAGAGACCCAAAGAAGCGACGTCCTACAGCCAATTGTTGTGAATACTTCTTTAGTAGACGGAATTCTTAATTGACCGCCATGCAATGCATATAACCTTGATCTAACGCTATTTCACACATACTTCCATACAAACGGGAAACAACAAAATAGAAACCAAATATTTGAGTTCATATTTATGTTTTCATGTTTTGACTATGAAAGTGCAAAATATGACTTTTAGGGACTCTAGTGCACCCACTCCATAGGGTCGCTCCCAAATTCACCTCGGTGCGGATATTCCTATTGTTGGTCGAACTGCATATCCTAAGGGGAAACATTTTACTATCATATCAAAAATTTTAATCGTCAAAATACTATTCAAAAAGAAAGAAAATAAAAGCA
The DNA here is from genome assembly GCA_022085475.1 of Heliosperma pusillum. Classification (NCBI taxonomy): domain Eukaryota; kingdom Viridiplantae; phylum Streptophyta; class Magnoliopsida; order Caryophyllales; family Caryophyllaceae; genus Heliosperma; species Heliosperma pusillum. Next base: position 1,811 of record JAIUZE010073947.1, read on the forward strand.
AAATAAAAAACAATATAGAAACAAAGGAAACAAAAAGAAAAATGCAAGCAACAAAAACTTTTTTTCCTCCATTTTTCTCGGATCATCCACTTATTTGTTGCATAGTGTGAGGTGAAGACCCTAGTTTTTCATTTAGTTGAGAAACATGAATTCTATTTGCTATTTTGTTTAATAACGTCACATGGATCTTATTTCTATCATTCATTTAAACCTTCTTGACCAAGCAAATAGTAGGCGGGGGATGAAATTTTCATTAGTCTTGCAGCACTAGAAGACGAATAATTTTCCATGCTTTATGAGACCTGTGGCTTCTAGATCATGCATTATTTAGACGATGTTCTTTTAGGCATGTCCGGTCACATGGATGAGGCATGTGATCATTCTTTTGTAGATGCATATTTATTGTTTTTCAAAATGCCTCTTCTTTGGACGTGTCACGATTTTGGCAAGTCCCCACTTGTCTTTCTAGGGGACATCATACCTCATGTATGTCGTCTTGTAAGTTGAAGGGGCGGAGCGACCCAGCTAATTGCCTCCTGTCGGATATTTTTTCTTTGATATTTTGAATAAGGGTCGTAGCTTTGTTCATTCTTACTCGAGAAGAGACAGGGATTGGTTTGAGGAGATTTGATATAGTGTCATTTCAACCAAATTTTTGCGCTTTTATTTACCCCATTTTGCTTGGTTTAGATGCCACTTGTAAGCGGTTTTGAGTGAATTATCTTTCTCTGGCGCTTTTCTTGGTTTTATCTTAGTTTTGTAGGGAATTCGTCGTTTGAGGCAGTTTTTACCTTGGTTTGTATGACCTAGGCGATGATAAAGTACATCAGGGGTTAACATTATGCCCATGACGGTCTCACACGCCTTACAGGAGCCACTTAGCTTGCCAAAGCTATTCTGAGGCTAAGTAAGCGAACGTGAAAAGAAGAACCAAAACTTGCAAGTTTCCCTCTAGGGAAATAAATCGTCCCTTGAGGGAACTATAAGTCCTTCTCTAGTGAAGCATTAAGCCAAGCTTCCCTAGAGGGAAGCGTTTGTCCCAAGGAGAAGCGAGAGAGCCAATGAAGACAAGTCCAGCAGCCAATTGATGTGAATACTCTTTTAGTTGACGGAGTTTTTAGGTGACCGACATGCTATGCATCCAACCTTAATCTAACGCTATTTTATACATACTTACATAAATAAAGAAACAACACAATACAAGCCAAATATTTGAGTTCATATTTATGTTTTTATGCTTTCACTATGAAAGTGCAAAATGGGAATCGTAGGGACTCTTGTGCACCCACACGATTTGATCGTCTCAATGTCACTTCGGTGAGGATATCCCTATAGTTGGTCCCAACCGCATATCCTAAGGGGAAACATCGTACTATCATCTAAAAAAAAGCAATTATCAACATGCAATTAAAAACGAAAGAAAACAAAAGCAAAAGCAAAATAAAGAAGAAAATAGAAACAAAGCAAATGAAAAGTGAACTCTATTTGATATTTTGTTTAATAACGTCACGGAGATCTCATTTTCATCATCAATTTAAACGCTCTTGACCATGCATTTAATAGGCGGGGAACGAAATGTTTATTAGTCTTGCACCACTAGAAAGACGAATACTTTGCCATGCTATATAACACTATTGACTTCTAAGGATCATGCATTTATGAAGGATAATGCATTTATTTAGACGGTCTTCTTTTAGGCATGTCCGGTCACATAGATGGGGTATGTGATCATTATTTTGTAGATGCATCTTTATTGTTTTTTCTAAGTGCCTATTGTTTGGATGTGTCACGATTTTGGCAAGTCCCCACCTGTCTTTCTAAGGGACATCCTAACTCATGTATGTTGTCTTGTAAGTTAAAGGAGCGGAGCAAGTCCGCTAATTGCCTTGTGTCAGATGTGTTTGCTTAGATATTTTGAATAAGGGTCGTAGTTTTTTTCATTATTACTCGAGACGAGACATGGATTAGTTTGGGTAGACTGGAAATAGTTTCATTTCACCCAATTTTCCCACTTTTATTTATCCTATTTTGCTTACTTTTGATGCCACTTGTAAGAGGTATAGTGAATTATCTTCCTCTAGCGCTTTTCTCGGTTTTATCATAGTTTTGTAGGTAAATTGCCATTTGAGGCAGTTTTTACCTTGTTTTGTGTGACCAAGGGGAAGGTTAGCAACACCAAGGGCCCACATCATGGCCAAGACGGCCCACACGCCTTAGATGTCCCACTTGGCTTGCTAAAGCTTTCTTATGACTTAGCAAGCAAACTTAAAAAGGATGAAGAAGACTTGCAAGTTCCCTCTAGGGAAATTATTGTCCCTTGAGGGATTTAGAAGTCTATCTCTAGGGAACCTTTCGGCCAAGCATCCCTAGAGGGAAGACTTTGTCCCAAGCGGGAACGAGAGACCCAAAGAAGCGAAGTCCTACAGCCAATTGATGTGAATACTCCTTTAGTAGACGGAATTCTTAATTGACCGCCACGATATGCATATAACCTTGATCTAACGCTATTTCACACTTACTTCCATACAAAAGGGAATCAACAAAATAGAAACCAAATATTTGAGTTCAGATTTATGTTTTCATGTTTTCACTATGTAAGTGCAAAATAGGACTTTTAGGGACTCTAGTGTACCTACACCACAGGTTCGCTCTCAAAGTCACCTCAGTGCGGATATTCCTACTGTTGGTCCGACTGCGTATCCTAAGGGGAAACATCGTACTATCATATCAAAAATTGTAATCATCAAAATACAATTCAAAAAGAAAGAAAACAAAAGCAAAATGAAAAAGAAAATAGAAAAAAAAACAAAAAGAAAAACCCAAGCAACAAAAACTTTTTTTCCTCCACCCTTCTCCGATCATCCACTTATTTGTTGCATAATGTGAGGGGAAGACCGTAGTTTTTCATTTAGTTGTGAAACATGAGTTCTATTTGCTATTCTATTTAATAACGTCACGGGTAACTTATTTCTATCAGTCATTTAAATGCTCTTGACCAAGCAAATAGTAGGCGGGGAATGAAACTTTCATTAAAATTGCACCATTAGAAGACGAATAATTTCCATGCTTTATAACACTAGTGGCTTCTAAGGATTATGCATTTATTTATACGATCTTCTTTTAGGCATGTCCGGTTACATGGATGAGGAATGTGATCATTCTTTTGTAGATTCATATTTATTGGTTTTCAAAGTGCCTATTCTTTGGACGTGTCATGATTTTGGCAAGTCCCCACTTGTATTTTTAGGGAACATCATACCTCATGTATGCCGTCTTGTAAGTTGAAGGGGCGGAGCGACCCCGCTAATTGCCTCGTGTCGGATATTTTTGCTTTGATAATTTAAAACAGGGCCGTAGCTTTGTTCATTCTTACTCGAGACAAGACAGGGATTGGTTTGAGGATATTTGATTTAGTTTCATTTCAACAAAAATTTTCCCGCTTTTATTTACCCCATTTTGCTTGCTTTAAATGCCACGTGTAAGCGGTTTTGAGTGAATTATCTTCCTCTAGCGCTTTTCTGGGATTTATCTTAGTTTTGTAGGAAAATCGTCATTTGAGGCAGCTTTTACCTCGATTTGTATGATCTAGGCGATAATAAACTAAAGCGGGGGCTCACACCATGCCCATTACGGTCCCACACGCCTTACTTGTCCCACTTAGTTTTCCAAAGCTATTCTGAGGCTAAGCAAGCGAACTTGAAAAGAATAAAGAAGACTTGCAAGTTTCCTCTAGGGAAATTATTGTCCTTTGAGGGAACTATAAGTCCTTCTCTAGGGAAGCATTGGGCCAAGCTTCCCTAGAGGGAAGCCTTTGTCCCGAGCAGGAGCGAAAGAGCAAAAGAAGACAAGTCCTGCAGCCAATTGATGTGAAAACTCTTTTAGTTGACAAAATTCTTAGGTGACCGACATGCGATGCATCCAATCTCGATTCAACACTCTTTCATACATACATAAAAAAGGAAACAACACAATACAAGCTAAATATTGGAGTTCAGATTTATCTTTTTATGTTCATACAAAATGGGACTTGTAGGGACTCTTGTGCACCCACACGATAAGATCGTCTAAAATTCACCTCGGTGAGGATATCCCTATTGTTGGTCCCACCGCATATCCTAAGGGGAAACACCGTACTATCATGTCAAACAAACCAATCATCAACATGCAATTAAAAACGAAAGAAAACAAAAGCAAAAGCAAAAAAAAAAGAAAATACAAACAAAGCAAACAGAAAGTGAACTCTATTTGGTATTCTGTTTAATAACGTCACGGGGATCTCATTTCCATCATCCATTAAAATACTCTTGACCAAGCATTTCGTAGGCGGGGAATTAAACATTCATTAGTCTTGCACCACTAGAAGACGAATACTTTTCCATGCTTTATATAACACTATTCGCTTCTGAGGATCATGAATTTATGTAAGGATCATGCATTTATTTAGACGGTCTGCTTTTTAGGCATGTCCTGTCACACGGATGAGGCATGTGATCATTCTTTTGTAGATGCATCTTTTTTAATTTTTCTAAGTGCCTTTTGTTTGGATGTGTCACGAGTTTGGTAAGTCCCCACCTGTGTTTCTTAGGGACATCCTACCTCATGTATGTCGTTTTGTAAGTTGAAGGGGCAAACCGAGTCCTCTAATTGCCTCGTAACGGATATGTTTGCTTAAATATTTTAAATAAGGGTCATAGTTTGGTTCATTCTTACTCAAGACGAGACTTGGATTGGTTTGGGGAGATTGGATATAGTGTCATTTCACCCAATTTTCCCGCATTTATTTACCCCATTTTGCTTACTTTAGATGCCACTTGTAAGAGGTATAGTGAATTATCTTCCTCTAGCGCTTTTCTCGGTTTTATATTAGTGTTGTAGGGAAATCGCCATTTGAAGCAGTTTTGACCTCGTTTTGTGTGACCGAATGGGATGGCTAATTCCACAATTGGCCCACATCATGGCCAAGTCGGCCCCACACGCCTTAGATATCCCACTTGGCTTGCTACAACTTTCCTAAGACTTAGCAAGTGAACTTCAAAAGGATGAAGTAGACTTGGAAGTTTCCCTCTAGGGAATTTATTGTCCCTTGAGGGAACTAGAAGTCCTTCTGTGACAACCGTCGCGAATGTGGAAATAAAACATAACAAGCATGTGATTTATGAAGCGGAAAATACGGTATTTTAAAAACATCTTTTTACATGCAAGATAGAAATACGAGGAATGTCAGTAATTACAAACCAAATATAAAATACTACAAGAGACGTAGTCTCTCAAAATGTTAACAAAAGACAAAGTTATTTAGCATCTAGCTAATGAACGTCTAGAGGTGTTTCATCAAGGGACAACGCCTGCTAGCTCACACCCGAACCCAAAATACCACAAGCAAAAAGCAATCCAATCAAGCAACCTGTTTATCCATGAAAAACATGAACGCCACAGTCAGTGGGGAGTAAGTCCGGGTTCTCCCAGCCATATCACATTAAACGTACATAAAAGGAAATACAAAAGTAGAAGCATGCATATATAGATATACATGTGAAATACGATAAGGATAGATAAGCAATTCAATATATAATGATAAGAGCATATGAAGTACAATCCGTAACCATCATGCTATAGATAGACTCGGGGAAGACACTCTTAGGCAACCATACACTCTCACTAGGGCTTGCATCTCACCGTTAGCGGCGTAAGTTTGATAAGATTGAGACTCGACAAACAAACCATGTCAAGTCATCCAAAGATCACAAATAATCAATCATATAATCATCCATTCAAACGTACAATACGTTGACGACATCTCTCATGGTAAATGACACGCACTAGCACCGTGTACATGGCAAGAATGATTAAAATCGCTTCCACGGGATAAACATTTCCCTGAACGCATACACGATGACATTTCGTATATGTAGACTAATTTCCTCCTGGTAGGTTGACGATATAAATACCCAGTCCTAGTCGAAACCTGGCCAGACTCTCGGAATAAACGTGTTCCGATTCGAAAAGCGATGACATTTCGCATCCAAGACTCGGTCAATCATAGAAGCCGAGTACCCCAAATTCGGTCGACATTCACGAAAGAGGCGGAAAAGAGCACAAGCATCATAACAAGCGGTACGCTACATGCAATGACACCACCTCGCAAGTATACAACATTTGACGGCCGGGTCGATCAACGCAAAGCGTTCGCCTCCCAACAACGTCGTCGTATGCCCACTAACACATGCAATTAAGCAATAAGGATACATCCCCGTTCCGACATTCCAGCCTTACGAACGTGGAGGTAGCCAAGGGAATGAGAGTACAAAGCACATAGAAAATTAGTGCTCAAACCGTAACATTTGTAAAAACTGACTCAAAGTGGGACATACCAAAAACCATCACAAAACATGCGAATAGGGAATTATATAAATTTAACTATGATAAAAATGAATCAATACATGATACATAAGCATTAGAACAAGTTTATGAAGCATAATAAATAAGAAACATAGATCTCCACTCGAAACAACATGTTTGGAAACCAATAAAACAAGGGTCCACTTCAAACGGTCATAACTAGAGTTCTAGACATTCAAATTTAGAAATTCCAAGTGGAGGTGATAGCTTATCCACTGACGGTTCCAACGGTAGGTCACAAGCCCAAAACAAGCAAGTAACGAAGGAGATATGATCATTTTACAAAAAGGAGTCAGTGCAGTGAAATTGCAGTCGTCACGACCGTGACTTGTATGTCACGTTCGTGACATGAGTTTCACGACCGTGACTTACATTTCACGCTCGTGAAATGTCTGTTACGCAAGGGTATTTGGCCAGCCTCTCATTTCACGCTCGTGACATGAGTTTCACGACCGTGACTTGGGTCAAGACATCTCCATTTGGTTCTAAACTCAACCATAGCTTCCCCAAAATAGATCCACACACAAGTTTAACAACGACGAGGGATTGAAACCAACAACATATGCACGAAGTCATCACTTCAACACTTATGAATATTAACCAACTTCAATTATCATCATCCATCATCAATTCTCATTATCAATTATCAACTAACAACAACTATCATCAACAACCCAATTCCTATGATTACTAATCTTATTCTAAATACGATTACTAACATAGAAAACACATTAAAAACACGTAAATGATATCGAGTAACCCTTCACCGTTACCTTTATGCGTCTTTAAACGATTTCTAAGCCTTCCTCCACTAGATAGTATTCTTTGTCGGGGTCTAGAAAGTCTCCACCTAAACAAAGACGACAAAAGATGAATATAATTCACCTTTGAGAAAGACGGATAAATTGAAAAGCGAGAAAGACGGTAATTTTATTACCAATACGAATAGAGAAGATGAGAGGGAAGGAATAAGACGGACCTTAGTGAATTTAAGCGAGTAACGAAGGAGTAGCGATGATTCTAAGATGGATCAAATATGGAGGCTAGAGATTTGGGGTTTCTTGGTGAGGAAGAAGAAGATGTTGAGTTGTGAGGGAAATTAGGTTATGAGGAAGTATATGAAGAGTAAGTGGAAAAAGTCAAGGAAAAGTCAATGACGTCTTAAGACGTGATTCACTTGAAATCTCGCGTAAAATCCAAATACGGAATCGGAAATTCTAAATTCGACACGGAAAATTTAATTCTAAACTAAAACTAAATTTCGCTGAAAAGTATCCGTAAAATATTTTTACTATAAAAATAGGGTACATTTGCGGGTGTTACACCTTCTCTAGGGAACCATTCGGCCAAGAATCCCTAGAGGGAAGCCTTTGTCCCGAGCAGGAGCGAGAGACCCAAAGAAGCGAAGTCCTACAACCAATTGATGTGAATACTCTTTTAGTAGACGAAATGTTTAAGAGACCGCCATGCTATACATATAACCTTGATCTAACACTCTTTCATAAATACTTCCAAAACAACAAAAAAGAAACCAAATATTTGAGTTTAGATTTATGTTTTCATGTTTTTACTATGAAAGTGCAAAATAGGACTGTAGGGATTATGGTGCACCAACACCTACGGCTCTTTCAATGTCACCTCGGTGCGGATATTCCTATTGTTGGTCCAACTGCATATCCTAAGGGGAAACATCGTACTATCATTACAAAAATTGTAATCATCAAAATACAATTCAAAAAGAAAGGAAAAAAAGCAAAATAAAAAAGAAAATAGAAACAAAGAAAACAAAAAGAAAAATCCAAGCAACAAAAACGTTTTTTCCTCCACCTTTCTTGGATCATCAACTTATTTGTTGAATAGTGTCAGGGGAAGACCATAGTTTATCATGTATTTGAGAAACATGAATTCTATTTGCTTTTCTGTTTAATAATGTCACGGGGTTCTAATTTCAATCATTCATTTAAACGCTCTTGACCAAGCAATTAGTAGGTTGGGAATGAAATTTTCATTAGTCTTGCACCACTAGAAAACGAATAATTTTTCATACTTTATGAGACTAGTGGCTTCTAAGGATCATGCATTTATTTAGACGATCTTCTTTTAGGCATATCCGGTCACATGGATGAGGCATGTGATCATTCTTTTGTAGTTGCATCTTTATTGTTTTTCAAAGTGCCTATTTTTTGGATGTGTCACGATTTTGGCAAGTCCCCACTTGTATTTCTAAGGGACAACATATCTCATGTATGCCGTCTTGTAAGTGGAAGGGGCGGAGAGACCCCTCTAATTGCCTCGTGTCGGATATGTTTGCTTTGATGTTTTGAATAAGGGTCGTAGCTTTGTTCATTCTTACTCGAGACAAAACATGGATTGTTTGAGGAGATTTGATATAGTGTAATTTCAACCAAATTTTGCCGCTTTAATTTACCCCATTTTTCTTGCTTTAGATGCCCATTTGTAAGCTATTTTGAGTGAATTATCTTCCTCTAGCGCTTTTCTGGGCTTTATCTTAGTTTTGTAGGGAAATCGTCATTTGAGGCAGTTTTTACCTTGGTTTGTGTGACCTCGAGGATGATAAACTACATTAAGGGCCCACACCATGCCCATGACGGCCCTACACGCCTTGCAGGTCCTACTTAGCTTGCCAAAGCTATTATGAGGCTAAGCAAGCGAACTTGAAAAGAGTAAAGAAGACTTGCAAGTTCCCTCTTGGGAAAATATTATCCCTTGAGAGAACTATAAGTCCCTCTCTAGGGAAGTATTGGGCCACGCTTCCCTACAGCGACGCCTTTGTCCCAAGCAAGAGCGAGAGAGCTAAAGAAGACAAATCCTGCAGCTAATTGATCTACATACTCCTTTATTTGACGGAATTCTTTGGTTACTGACATGATATGTATCCAACCTTGATCCAACGCACTTTCAAACATATCTACATACAAACAGGAAACAACTCAATACAAACCAAATATTTGAGTTTGGATTTATGTTTTCATGTTTTCACTATTAAAGTGCAAAATATGACTTCTAGGGACTCTGGTGCACCCATACCATAAGGTCGCTCTCAAAGTCACCTCGATGAGGATATCCCTATTTTTAGTCCCAACCGCATATCCTAAGGGGAAACATCGTACTATAATGTCAAAAATTACTATCTTTAAAATGCAATTCCAAAGGAAAGAAAACAAAAGCAAAATAAAAAAAATAGAACAAAGGAAACAAAAAGAGAAATTCTAGCAACAAAAACTTTATTTCCCTCACCTTTCTTGAATCATCCACTTATTGGTTTCATAGTAAGACGGAAAGACCCTTGTTTTTCATTTATTTGAGAAACTCGAATTTTATTTGCTATTTTGTTTAGTAATGTCACGGGGTCTCATTTTCATTAGCCATTTAAACGCTCTTGACCAAGCAATTAGTAGGCGGGGAATGAAATTTTCATTAGTCTTGGACCACTAGAAAGCGAATAATTTTCCATGTTATATGAGACTAGTGGCTTCTAAATATTATGCATTTATTTAGACGATCTTCTTATGGGCATGTCCCGTCACATGGATGAGGCATATGATCATTCTTTTGTTGATGCATCTTTATCGTGTTTCTAAGTGCCTATTGTTTGGATGTGTCACAATTTTGGCAAGTCCAAACTTGCCTTTATAGGAGACATCCTACCTCATGTATGGCGTCTTGTAAGTTGAAGGGGCGCAGTGAGTCCGCTAATTTCCTCGTGGTAGATATGTTTGCTTAGATATTTTGAATAATGGTCGTACCGTTGTTCATTTTTACCCGAGACGAATCATGAGTTGGTTTGGGGGATTTGATATAGTGTCATTTCACCCAATTTTCCCGCATTGATTTACCCCATTTTTCTTGCTTTAGATGCCACTTGCAAGCGGTTTTGCGTAAATTAGCTTCCTTTAGCGCTTTTCTTGGTTTTATCTTAGTTTTGTAGGGCAATCGTCATTTGATGCTGGTTTACTTCATTTTGTGAGGCCAAGGGGGATGATAAGCTACATCACGGGCCCACACCATGCCAAAGACGGTCTCTTACGCTTTAGAGGTCCCACGCGGCTTCCAAAATCTTTCCTGAGGCTAAGCAAGCAAACTTGAAAAGGATGAAGAAGACTTGAAAGTTACCCTCTATGAACACTATTATCCCTCTAGGGAACTAGAAGCCCTCCTCTAGGGAAGCATTCTGCCAGTCTTCCATAGAGGCTTCCGTAGAGGGAAGCCTTTTGAAGAGTCTATCGATCCCAACTACTCAAGAGAGAGAGGGGGGGGGTGAATTGAGTACAGATAAAGTATGCCTACTTTTTCTTTTGTCTGTATTGTAAGTTTCTTAAACTCAATATTAGACATTTCTAATATCATATTATAAATAGTTAACCCTTAAACTATTTGGATCTTATGCATGCATAACATAAAAATAAATAAGGAAGAATAAATTGTTTCTTACATTGGTTTGAACGGATTTTGGGCACAAAATAGGACACCTTCCTACTTTGTTCTTGAGCTCAAAGTATAAGGATGATTTCCAAGTTCTTAGATTAAGAACACTCCAATTAGTTGCACCAAGACAATACCCAAAATTCACAAATATTACTACACTAGTATTATATGTAAGATACCCTTAAAATATCAGTAATATGTCTATTACTACTCTTAGTAATATTATTAGTAATCTATGAACATGAGTTGATTGAAGCTTCCAAGCTTATTATTTTAGAGTAAGAAAATGGAGAGGTTGAGAGATAAGTTGCATACTTCACATATGAGATCAAGTGAGTATCTTATAAGAGAAAACACTTCTCTTTTCTCCCTTATAGAGCCGGCACATGCATGCCATGGGGAAGGGTGGGCTTTTGCTTTTGTTCTTAACAAAGCACTAGGGTAGAGTCTAGGCAAAAGAATCTAATCATGTTGCTACATCCTCAATAAGAACAACAATTGATCTACACTCCTACCCTTTAGCTCACCAAAACCGGTGCACCACACCATAATATGGGTGTCCATTTTATATTTGTATTTTGTCATTTGTCACAAATGTGACATGTGACAAGTAACATGTAATTTTGCTTATAAATGTGCATTTAACCAATTTAAATGCAATTTCATAACAAATAAATTAGACTTAACCTTTTAAGTCACATTTTATAATCACATGTAAATAAAATGGGTCATCTCATATTTGGTTAATATAATCTACAACAATTTGTAATTATAATCAACCAATTTTGCTTATCTCAAATGTTTTATAAACATTATGCATTATTAGTAATATAACAATTAAATTACTAAAATGAATCTTATTTAATCATATTAAAATAAGATATAATTCTCACTCACAATATAAACTTAGTTCAATTTAACGGATTAATTAATCTGTATCGCTATACGATTAATTAATGTATATGATTAGGGGATTGTCCTTTAGGTATGACCTCAAGGGATCAACTGATCACCACCGTCATACGACAGTAACGTCAAACTCAATTGAGCCAATCTTTACCGATTTATGTTGACCTGTAGACTATAATATTCATCATCCCTTTGTATTCTTATTATTGAGATTTAATTATATGATCGCACTATTGTTGAGGACATTTACTCCAACAATCTCCCACTTCTCCGAGACAAGTGTGCGTCACCAATTCTCTTATCCTATTACAATCTCCTACTCAATGCAAGGTGTCTTGCAGGTCGTATATGCATTTGATCATATCAAGAGTGGTTTCCTCGAGCTGGAGAGTTACTGTCTGACCGGAATTATCTACCATAGATACCTTCCGAACGTGGCCATGCATTTACAGCTTACTACTCCTCGAGTGGCCTTGAGATTTTAAAACAACCCTGACAAGGGGTGGACAATTCCTATCGCACTATTCCCTTTGCATAGCCATAGTTCATCATGACCCAAAAGATGCTGATTTGACCCCAGTTACGAAGGATGTAGAGCATAAATCAAAGTCACTCTGAAACTGTGTCACCTTAGGCGAACAGTCTTTAGTCTAAGAATTGACTAAAAAAGAATACTAGTAGCTCTTGCTACGACCAGGCTACAAGTGTGACAACCCTCGCGATAGCGGAAATAAAACATAACAAGCATGCGATTTATATAGCGGAAAATACGGTATTTTTAAAACCTTTTTACATGCTAAAATAAAAGTACGAGGAATGCCAAATAAATACAAACTAAAGTAGAATATACTACAAAGAGACGTAGTCTCTCAAAACATGATCAAACATAAAGTTATTAGCGAACTAGCTAAGAAACGTCTAGGGGTGAATCGTCAAGGCCAACTCCCGCTAGCTCACACCCGAACCCAAAAACAACTAGCAAAATCCATCCAATCAAGCAACCTGTTCATCCATGAAAAACATGAACGCCACAGTCAGTGGGGAGTAACTCCGGGTTCTCCAAACCATATCACAAATGACATACTTAAACGGAAATACTAAAGTAGAAGCATGTATACATAAATATACATGTGAAATACGAGAAGGATAAATAGGCAATTCAATATGTAGACTAATTTCCTCCTGGTAGAATGACGATCATAATACGGTTGTAACACCCAGGCCCAAACCTTGGGATGGGAGCGGTCACTCACGATAGCTCGCTAGGCTGTGTACATGGTCCACAGATCAACACGGGTCCTTTCCAGCGCATTTTGTCCTCACTCATGCGCATCCTGGGAACCTTCTCAGGTGGTCGCCCATCCTAAGACTACTCTCAGTCAAGCACGCTTAACTTTTGAGTTCTTTTGCATGGATATCCAGAAAAGAAAGTGCACTTTGTTGATATGAGTAGTAATTACAAATCCTTTAAGCACTAGTCATTTAAGATTATCAATGGACCTCTTCAACAAATGTGGGGTGTTACAATCACCCCCACTTGAAGAACGCAACGTCCTCGTTGCGCCTGGGAGCATAACCACTAACCCAGAATCCCCCCCCGCTAGGTGGGTGATCACAATGGAGCGTATAACAACTGCCTTCAGGAGCGTATAACAACTGCCTCTATCACCACACGGTCGCAGGGTTGCTCTGATACCATTTGTAACACCCTGACCCAAACCTTGGGATGGGAGCGGTCACTCACGATAGCTCGCCAGGCTATGTACATGGTCCACAGATCAACACAGGTCCTTTCCAGCGCATTTTGTCCTCACTCATGCGCATCCTGGGAACCTTCCTAGGAGGTCACCTATCCTAAGACTACTCTCACTAATTTCCTCCCGGTAGAACGACGATCATAATACGTTCCTAGTCTAAACCTGGCCAAACTCTCGGAATCACATTTTCTGATTCGACATGCGATAAACATTTCGCATCCAAGACTCGGTCAACCATAGAAGTCGAGTACCCCAAATTCGGTCAACTTTCACGAAAGAGGCGGAAAAGAGCACAAGCATCATAACAAGCGGTACGCTACATGCAGTGACACCACCTCGCAAGTATACAACATTTGACGGCCGGGTCGATCAACGCAAAGCGTTAGCCTCCCAACAACGTCGTCATATGCCCATTAACACATGCAATTAAGCAGTAAGGATACACTCCTCGTTCCGACATTCCAGCCTTACGAACGAAGAGGTACCCGGGGAATGAGAGTTCATAGCACATAACAATTAGTGCTCAAACCATAACATATGTAAAACCGACTCAAAGTGGGATATATGAAAAACCGTCACAAAACATACGATACAAGCGAATGGGATATCATATATTCTAAACATGAATATTTAAAGTATTACGTAAATTTATACGATAAACGAACCATACAAACTATTATAAATGAATGTATAAGAAAAGAATAGAAGAGGAAATCTCAGGGGGTGCCAGCCGGTCCATAGGACCGGCCGCCGGCTACCCGGCTGGCACTTCAGGATACTAAGAAAAACAATGCAAAATACAGCATGTCCCAGCCGGTCAAGGGGACCGGCAGCCGGCAACCCGGCTGGGACCAACATGACACCAAATTTCCCAAAATAATCAGCCGTAGTCCCAGCCGGTCAGCTGACCGGCAGCCAGTTGGCCGGCTGGAACCAACTTCACCCGTGATTCACTATACTTCACCAAAATCATCCATTTTCATTAACAACCATCAACAATTAAAATCAACTATCATCATCAATCATCAATACTCATTAACAATTATCAATAGACAACAACTATCATCAACAAGACAAATCCTAGGACTAATCATCCTACCCAAATACGTTTGCTAATATTAAAAACACATTAAAAACACGTAATGACATCGAGTAATCCTTCACCGTTACCTTTACGCGTCTTCAATCGATTTCTAAGCCTTCCTCTACTAGATAGTAATCTTTGTCGAGGTCTTGAAGGTCTCCACCTATACAAAGACGACAAAAGATGAATATAATTCACCTTTGAGAAAGACGGAAAAATTGAAAATGAGTAAGACAGTAATTTTATTACCACATAAGGTAGAGGACGAAGAGAGCGGAAGATTAAGACGAAAAGTAGAGGCTTTGAGTAAGTAAAGGATGAGTTAAGAGGAGTTTGAGTTTAATTAAAAATGGAGTTAGGGTTTTGGTGGTTTGTATGAGGAAGAAGAGGTGAGTGAAGAAGATGAGTGGAAAAATGAGTATATAAGGTGAGTGGAGAAATGTGGGGAAAAAGCCCAAAATTCACCTTAAGGCGTAGCTCACACGGAATTCCGAGTAAAGTCCGAATACGAACTCGGATTTGCTAAATTAGACACGGAAACTAAGTTCTAGACTAAATCTTAAATTACGCTGAAAAGTATCCGTATAATATTTTTAAACTACAAATAGGGTACATTTGCGGGTGTTACAACAAGAGTTTCCAGAACTCTATAAGCGGTCACTACCCAACAGATTGTCCCTTACACTCTGTCTATGTGATCGACTGGTCATCCCCTATGACCCTATGGCACTTGAACTTGCCATCAATCGCATCACATTCTAGTCATTTGGAGAGGTCACCTCATATAAGCAACTAGGGGCCAATGCTATGTTAATCCAGTCCACTTTAATGGGGTTCAAAAATTGTCTCTAAAACCCATTTGGGTATAACAAAGCACAAAACGAGTTTTAGAAACTCAAACGATAAATGTGATTATCATATATGAACAATCAACACAATGTTATTGCTTCATATCATATAATCTAAAGTTTATTTCGTCCATGACAAATCATGACGATCTTATTTAAATGCAATAAAGGCTTGGGTAGTGAATATACCATATATTCATTTATTCTAACCTTGTGATATGCTTTTTCCTTCCATCCATCGTTATTCCTAATAACATGAATTCATTTACGTACATGTCTTGATCTCTATATAGTGTTGGGCTCTTTAACTTGAAAGATGCTCCTACTCGTTATCATGATAACTGATAGGTATTTAGGTGAAAGGATCTACCATTAGCTTCTTGTAAGCCACCTTATCCTCATCATAATGTACCAGGTCTCTATTTGTAGAATTGATAATGATTGACTCTTCAATCATCCTTTTAGTTATTCGCTTCTTGTATAACAAAGGTACGCCTAGGATTCGGATAAATCCTTATAAGTTTGGAAATTTGAGTTTGTATAACCTTTACCACATATCCAATTTTTCTTTACCAAACTCAAGAATGTATCCCTAGTTCTCCTTGAGAACTCTATGGATGTTCTTGTAGGCTATCCAATGACACTCATGTGGATTGATTTGTTATGGGCTTGTCATGCTCCTAGCATACAATTTATATAGGTACGTGCATGTAATGACATACATGATTGACCTAATGGCGGAAACATTAGTACTCATGAGATCAACAACTCTTACATTCAGTGGATGACTATGACCCTTTCATAGTGATCCCAGTTTCATCAACATGAATAACCTATTTTAACTTGTTGAAATAGATTAAGGATCTTATCGATATAAGACACTTTTCTAAATGCCAAAATAAAATCTTCTATTCCACAATAGATTTTGATTTTAGTATACATGTTGCCCTCTTTCATCAAGCATTAAAATCCAACCACTCTTTTCAAAAAGGTAATATTAATACGTCACTCTCAATGAGTGATACGTCGTTCACGTGGAAAACAATTTCTCCCACTGCACTTCATGTCTTTACATCATAGCTTTAACTGCCTCTGAACTTCATGTCTTTACATGACTTTAACTCCCACTGAACTTCATGTCTATACATGACCTTTCGACAATTCGAGTGAAACTCTTCTTATATCTTATAATAGAAAAATCATAACCTCTTGGTAAATACCTTAGGCTTGTGTCATGTGCACATCCTATTCCAAATCCCTATTTGGACATGTGGTTTTGTTGTGTATCTTGTACACACCTACTATGAGGTATTTCACTGATGATTCGGATTTAAGCATAGTTACGCATTAACTTAGCTTTTGAAGACATCTACATGTATATCCAAGCAACTATAATTGGACAACTCCAAATAAAACATTTTCTTTTCATAGATTCCATTTAGTTTCATAAGTCTCTTATGTTAGAAAATCGAATATTTAAAATTTCTAGGTGCTTCCATGACAACGTCAAATATTGTCGTGTCTAGTAGTAATTTTTAGAGTCTTTCGTTTTACTTTTTACGGGTCATTAGCTCTGTTTTATGTTAATTTTAGTTTTTTGTAATAATGTTAATATTTAGTATTTTAAGTCAATTTTGAGAGTCAAATCCCGAAAGTCAATGAAAGTCAAACCCGAAAACCCGAGACCCAAAAACCCGGAAATTGGAGTGGGCTAGCAATGAATCACCAAGGTATGAAGACCAAGCCCAATGGGTCAATGGAAGTCAAGGCGGGGCCAAAAGACCATGGGTCAACGAAAGTCAAGAAGGAAAGCAAGGGAAAAATTGGGCAGTGCTCGACGCAGCCTGCGTCGTAGGACGCAGCCTGCGTCATCACGATGCAGCCTGCGTCGTAGGACGCAGCCTGCGTCATCACGATGCAGCCTGCGTCGTAGGACGCAGCCTGTGTCATTTCTCAGCATGGGATTTCCTCATTTTCTCGTCTTGTCTTTTGGAAGCCCACCTTTCAAGGCCCCTAGGTTTGCGGACCAAGGGTATAAAAGAAGAAATCTGAAGAGAGAGAAGGGGATCAAGCATTCAACATTCAACAATATATTTTCCTTAGGTTTCTCTACTTGTAATGGGTTTTTACTTAGAAATTGGTTGTAATATGAAGACTATGGGTAGCTAATCTTCTTTTGCTTAGTGTAATTTGAACAAGTTCTTCCCTTTTAGCATTGTAAGACCTTTTTAATCCTTCATTCTCTATTTAATTCCATTTTCCTATGTTTGAATTTCATTGTTAAATGAATGGTTGTTGTGACTAACCATCTTAGTAATTGTTTGTTTGATTAAATTGCTTTGTCTTGATGAATTTGGTTGATTTGTCTTGGTATTTGTTGAAGCAACTTTGAAAGATTGTAACTTTGGTTTAAAAGTTGGAATCTTTTGAGTGGAATTTGGGTTATTGTGTATTTAGGACATGGTTTAATGTTTTATTACATGATTCTAGCATGTTTCTATGTTTTGTGCTTAAAGCTTGCATCTTTATTTATGCTTATGTTTTAATAAGTATGGGTTTTGTTGTATTGAGTCATTTATGGATGGTTTAATTCATGGTGGCTAGTTCTTAGAAGTTTGTAATAGATAATTAGAGAAAGGAAGGAAAGAAGGGTCTTTACTATGTTAATTGTGGGGGAACTTGGGATAATTGCACTAGGTTACTTCTCCTTATTTGAATCTTTGAGTATTTAGTTGTTGTTGGAAATTCTAGACTTGATAATCATTTCACATGAAAAAAACTTTCTCCTTATTTGTTATCTACATGTTTTCCATTGTGAATATCATAGTTTGTAATTAATTTAAGTCTTTGTTTGAATTAGTGTTTTAATTAGAAATTAGTGCTTTAATTTGTGATTAGATCCATTAGTTTTGTTAATTGTTATTTTGCAAGAGTCTAGATTAGATTATTTTAGCTAATACCGCTTTCCCTTGGGTTCGACCCTTTTCTTACCTTTACTACCCTTTTATTTAGGTTGGTTTGAGTCTAGATTTGGTTTTATAAATTGTTATTTGATTTAGCTAATTTGCGGAATTAACGACACCGTAAAATAGCCTATCAAATTTGGCGCCGTTGCCGGGGAAGGCAATATAGCTAAATATTAAATTGAACTCTTGTTAGTGTCATATTTTGTTTAGATTGTTTTTCAAATATTTCTTTTTGTATTGTTTGTAGGTTACTTGGTGTTGAAGTTACTAATTGTGTTGTGGAGTTGTTTTTCAAGGTTTATGCCTAGGTCACAAGAAGGACTTGGTGACCAAGACATTGACCCGTCCTCAAGTAGCATTTCCAATTGGTTGTTTTCGAATCCCCTCTATAGGAGACCCTTTTGGAGGGAGCCTAGTGAAGAGGAGTTTGGGAACAATATTTTTCAAGAACCACAAGAACAAGTGTTTGAGTCACCTCCTAGGAGACCACCACCCTTGAACATCATCTACCCACCCGAAATGGAAGATAATAGAACTATTGGTGAGATCCGGGCAAGAAACTATGAAGAGCAACCGTTGTGTATCGCATACCCTCCCATGGGGGATGTAAATTTCGAGCTAAAGGGGTTCTTTGTCCATAATTTGCCTAGATTTCATGGAATGGTGGGGAATGATCCCAATAGGCACTTGGCCGAATTCCACATGATATGCCAAGGGGCCATCCCTCAAGGAGTGACCGAAGACCAATTTAAACTTAGGGCATTTCCATTCTCTCTACAAGATGCCGCTAAGGAATGGTTATTTTGTCTTCCGGCCCATTCCGTCACTACTTGGGTGGGTTTGAAGAAGAAATTTCTTGAGAAATACTACCCGGATTCAAGGCATAACCACTCAAAGAAGCTCATCACTACCATTGAGCAAGACATGGGGGAAACTCTCTATGACTATTGGGAGCGCTTCAAAAGCCTCGTGGCAAGGTGCCCGTATCATGGGATGTCGGGGGACGATTTATTGACGGCCTTCAATGAAGGATTATGCCAAAACGACCAACGGATGATTATAGCCGCCACCGGAGGTGGTATTGATACACTTAATGTGGCCGAGGCCAACAACATTATTGAGAAGTTGGCTATGAACACAAGAAGCTACGGGAGGAAGAATGAAAGGGGAGGAAGCTCTAGAAATGTATCTTCCATGGAAGATTCTCATGCCTCTCAAAATCACAAACTCATGCAAGAGATGGGTGAACTTAAAAGCTTGGTATCCAACTTGGTTGTTAACAAAGGTAATTCATTTTCTCAACACCCCGAATCACTTGAATGTTCTTATTGTGGAGGTGAACATGCTACAAATACATGTTACATCATGATTGAGCAAGGAGCCACCATGGAGAGTGTCAATGCCATGGGGTATGGGAACTACAATGCTAGAAACCCAAGTGGTGGAGGGATGTATAACCAAGTGGGAAATCGTGATCTTTTGGGGTGGGGAGGAGACAAGTCAAAGAGTTTTGAAAATGGTCAATTCAATCACTTGAGAGCCCAAAATCCAACCCAAAACCGAAACTCTAATTTCAACCAAAATCCCCAAAGAAATTTCAACAACCCAAGACCCAACAACTCAAATTTTCCAAAGTAATTCTCAATCCCAAAGACAACCAAACCAAAATCCAAATCAAGGGAATTCTTCTTCTCAAGGGAACTTGAGTGACATCTTGCAAACACTTCTTGCCAATCAAGAGAAGGATAGGGAGGAGGCAAGGAGGGATAGAGAGGAAGCAAGGAAGGATAGGGAGGCTAACAACCTTAGGGTGAACAACTTGGAAACCCAACTATCCCAAATGGCCTCAAATTTGTCAAAATCCCAAGCCTCAAGCTCCACAAGATTCCCATCTCAAACCATTCCCCCACCAAGGGAAAATGCTAGTGCCATGACATTGAGGGGAGGCAAAGAGTTGGAAGTAAACCCCCTTGGCAAAGGAAAGGAAAAGATGAAGAATATTGAGATGGAAACCATTGAGATTGAAGACCAAGGAGAATTGGTGGTTGGTCAAGAAGAGATATCGAAGAATGAGAAAGGGGCATCCACAAGCAAGGACCCCAAGGGAGACATTTCAATGAAGGGCAAAGACACTATTGAAGATGATGAAGTGGAGGAGTACATACCGGAAGTCCCATTTCCTAGTGCTTTGATAAGCACAAGGAAATATGCCAAGGAGAATGACTTATATGAGACTTTCCGGAAATGTGAGGTAAACATCCCGCTTCTTAACTTGTTGAATAGTGTCCCTAGGTATGCAAAGTTCTTGAAAGAACTTTGTACACCTAGGAGAAATCCAAAGAAGGGAACCCATAAGGTTAGGGTGAGTGAACATGTGTCGGCCATTTTCAAACAAAATTTACCCAAGAAATGTGGAGACCCGGGCATGTTCACCATCCCTTGCACTATTGGGGGAAAGAGTTTTAAACGTGCCATGCTAGACCTTGGGGCTTCTATAAATGTCATGCCTCTATCTATCTATGAGACCCTAGGTTTAGGACCTTTGTCTAAGACCGGGGTAGTCATTCAACTTGCCGATAGGTCTAGTGTTTACCCCAAGGGCATGGTAGAGGATGTACTAGTGGAAGTCGATAATCTTGTCTTTCCGGCGGATTTCTACGTCTTAGATATGGAATCTAGCTCTAGTGCCACCCCTCTCCTTCTTGGTAGGCCGTTTATGAAAACTTCAAATACCAAGATCGATGTTTCAAACGGGTGCTTGACTATGGAATTTGAAGGAAAAAGATTAACTTACAATATATATGACTCCATGAGGCACCCGAGTGACCATCAATCTTGTTTCTTCTTGGATATCTTTGAGCCATTAGTGAATCAAATGTATAAACTTTGTGATAGAGACCCACTCGAGGTAGCTTTAACTAACCCCATGGAAGAGGAAGGTTTGCGTTTGTTGTTGGCCTTTGATGTGCAGGAATGCCTTGAAGACTTGGAGAGGGAAGAGCCAATAGAAACATATGAGGAGCTCAACGTCATAGCAATGCTGAAAACTGGGCAAGGCAGTGCTCAACGCAGCCTGCGTCACACAACGCAGCCTGCGTCACTGGACGCAGCCTGCGTCCTGCACTGGAAAGATTGTCCGAGTTGTTTGCCTTGAGTATTCCACTCCACAAGCCCCTCCCTTCCATTATCCAACCTCCTAAGGTCGAGTTGAAGACCCTCCCAAGCCATTTGAAGTACATCTTTCTAGGGGACAAGAACACCCTACCACTTATCATTTCAAGCACACTCACCGAGGACCAAGAAGACAAATTGGTATCACTACTTGAAAAGCATAAGGAAACATTTGGGTGGAGCATAGCGGACCTAAAAGGGATAAGCCCGGTGACTTGCATGCACAAGATTCGGCTTGAAGTGGATGCCAAACCGGTCCGACAACCCCAAAGGAGGCTCAATCCACCCATGGCGGAGGTAGTGCAAGAAGAGGTAATTAAGCTATTGCAAATGGGTATCATTTTCCCCATTTCCGACTCTCGTTGGGTTAGCCCAACGCAAGTCGTACCTAAAAAGGGGGGAGTGACGGTAGTCAAGAATGCACAAGGAGACTTAGTCTCCACCCGACCGCAAACCGGTTGGAGGGTGTGTATTGACTACCGTCGCTTGAATGCGGTAACATTGAAAGACCATTTCCCGCTACCATTTATTGATCAAATGTTAGAAAGATTAGCGGGGAAAGCTTTCTATTGTTTCCTTGACGGGTACTCGGGGTATTTTCAAATCCCAATCGCACCCGAGGACCAAGTCAAGACCACATTCACATGCCCATTTGGTACATTTGCTTATCGTCGTATGCCCTTTGGTTTGTGTAATGCACCGGGAACCTTTCAACGGTGCATGTTGAGTATTTTCTCCGACTATGTAGAAAGGATCATAGAAGTATTCATGGACGATTTCACCGTCCATGGGGACTCCTATGATGCATGTCTAAAACACCTTGCTCTTGTCTTAGAGCGATGCCAAGAGTCTCATCTCATTTTAAACTCCGAAAAATGTCATTTCATGGTGACTAGTGGCATCGTTTTAGGACATGTAGTGTCGGAAAGGGGGGTTGAGGTGGATAAGGCTAAGGTTGACATCATAAAAACTTTACCTTATCCCTCTAACACCCGAGACATTAGGTCTTTTCTCGGACATGCCGGTTTCTACCGGAGATTTATTAAGGATTTTTCCAAGATTGCTAACCCTTTATGCAAGCTTTTGCACAAAGAAGCGGAATTTGTTTTTGATGACAAATGTAGGAAAGCATTCAATGACTTGAAGGAGAGATTGGTCACCGCACCAATTATTCAAGCACCACGATGGGATCTTCCATTTGAAATCATGACCGATGCAAGTGACTATGCATTGGGAGTGGTTTTGGGTCAAAAGAGTGACAAGGGACCCCATGTGATCCAATATGCTTCTACCCTCTTGAATGATGCTCAAAAGAACTATTCCACGACGGAGAAGGAATTCCTTGGTGTGATTTATGCTCTAGAAAAATTCCGATCTTATCTCTTGGGCACAAAGGTGATCATCTACACCGATCATGCCGCCATTAGATACCTTGTGGCAAAGAAGGATGCAAAGCCAAGGTTGTTGAGATGGATTCTTCTCCTAAGTGAGTTTGATGTGGAAATAAAAGACAAGAAAGGGGTGAAAAATGTGGTGGCGGATCATTTGAGCCGGCTAAACCATGAAGGAAGACCATCATGCCCTCTTGAGGAGGTTGAAGGAGGTCTCCCTCATGAGTCACTTTATGCTATACAAGTGGAGGAGCCATGGTATGCTACCATGGTCAACTATTTGGTGACAAAGCGGCTCCCAAGCCATTTCTCTTCTCATCAAAAGAGCAAAGTCAAATCCGATGCCAAGTACTATACATGGGATGATCCTTACTTGTGGAAGTTTTGCCAAGATCAACTTGTGAGAAGATGTGTGCCCGAGAGTGAGATCCCTTCCATCTTACATCATTGTCATGACTATGCTTGTGGAGGACATTTTGGGCCACAAAGAACCGCTAGAAAAGTGCTTGAATGCGGTTTCTTTTGGCCAAGCCTTTTTAAAGATGCCCACAAACTTGTAAAGACTTGTGACCGATGTCAAAGGGTGGGGAATTTGACAAAAAGAAATGAGATGCCACAACAACCTCTTCTATATTGTGAGATCTTTGATGTGTGGGGAATTGACTTTATGGGCCCCTTTCCAAATTCCGGTGGTTATTTGTACATCCTCTTGGCGGTGGACTATGTATCAAAATGGGTTGAAGCAATTCCTACCCGCACCGATGATGCCAAGGTAGTAGCCATTTTCATTCAAGAGAACATATTCTCTCGGTTTGGCTTTCCAAGGGCTATCATTAGTGATAGGGGGACCCATTTTTGCAACAAGGTGATTGGAGGCCTTCTCAAGAGGTACGGGGTGAATCATAAAATTTCCACGGCCTATCACCCACAAACAAACGGGCAAGCCGAACTCTCCAACCGTGAAATAAAGGGAATCCTTGAAAAGACGGTTAATCCGGATAGAAAGGATTGGAGTAAGAGGCTAGTTGATGCATTGTGGGCATATAGGACCGCTTTCAAAACCCCCATTGGCATGTCCCCATTCCGTCTCATCTATGGCAAGGCTTGCCACCTCCCCGTGGAGGTTGAGCACAAAGCCTATTGGGCTATCAAATCTTTCAACCAAAACCAAGATGAGAGCGGTATGCACCGGAAGCTTCAATTACAAGAACTTGAAGAAATTCGCCAAGATGCTTATGAGAACTCTTCCATCTACAAGGAGAAAACAAGGAGATGGCATGATGGAATGATAAACCGTCGAGTTTTCAAGGAGGGTGATAAAGTTCTTGTGTTCCAAAACCGGTTTAAGCTCTTTCCGGGCAAGTTGAGGTCAAGATGGTTTGGACCTTACACTGTCAAGAAAGTGTTTACCCATGGAGCTATTGAAGTGGAGGGGCCCGGGGATGGAAAGCTTCTCAAAGTGAATGGCCACCGTCTTAAACATTACTTCCAAGGATGTGCCCGGGAGGGGGAAGAGGAGGACTTGCTTGAAGACCCCATTTATCAAAGTTGAAAAGCTTGAAATCGCTAAGTCGAGCCATCGACTCTAAATAAACGGCAAACCATGTACATACTCTATCCTTGTGAATACTTCTTTGAAGTTTCTTTGTTAAATCTTAACATTTGAGTTGTTTTAAGTTAGTTAGACATTGCATCAAACAAATTTTTTTGAAGTTACTAACGGTTTTGTGAAGTTTTGCGAGTTTTTGGCCGCCTCGGGATGCGTGCCACGGAGAAAAAGTTCGGGAATCGATGGAATTTGGATATTGGAGGTTATTATGGGCCATTGGAGTGAAAATGCAAGTATGGAGATGTTTGGAGCACTTAGGAAAAATTTTGCTAAGTGCAAAAGCTAGGATCATCCGGCAGTGAAGGACGCAGCCTGCGTCGTAGGACGCAGCCTGCGTCGTATGACGCAGCCTGCGTCGAAAGCAGATTTCAGTTTATTTTCTATCCTTTGTCCGTGTTCTTCATAAACACAAAACGTCATCTTCCTTCTTCAGTTTCACGAAAAACAACCCTAACCCAACCCCAATCCCTCAAAAATCCATCTTTTTCCCTCAAATCGTCCAAAACTTTCATCAAAATCAATCCAATTCTTCTTCCTAATCATTATTCTACCTTCAATAACCCCAAAATCAATCTCACTCACCCTCAATCTCCGAAAATCCGGTTTGAAAACCTAGCTTTTGTTTTCCTCAAATTCGATTTTTAGGAACTTTTGTTGGGTTTTTAAGGCTATTTGTCGAATTCCTACCTATTCTAATCATCAAGGAGCTTGAATCTTGTGGAAAAGCAAAGGTATAACTTCATACTCGACTTTTTCATTATTCTTCAAGTTTTTGCTCGAATTAGGCTAGAATTAGTCTTAGGTTGAGTTCCCCCTTTCCCTTGATTGATTGTGTAGTTAGGATTGGACAAAGTTTTCTGAGTAAGGTAAAGAAATTCAACAAACACTAGCTTTTTGAGGTGTAGAAATTGTTGCACACCAAGTGTTTGTTGAATTGCTTGAGTGAAAAATCTTTCGAGTGATTGCTTCTTGTTGTTGTAGTGTGTTGTTTGTTAAATTTTGCAGAAATGGCACCAAAGATCTCCAAGTTGTTTGGCAAAGGGAAAAATAAGAGGGCCGCGGTGAGTGAGCCCGACACCGAGGTAGAAGCGGTGTTCATGGGCTATGAAAGGTTGCAAGCTCAACATAAGAAAATTTGGAATCAAATAACCACTCACCCTCTTGTAGCCACCAAATTCTTTTGCCCAACCACCCTTCATGCCTTAGGCATGTTCAGCTTGACAAGGGACATGCTAGCTAAAGTACTAGGGCTAGAGGCTTATCTCGAGCCAAACTCCTGGGATTACACCTATAGGAGTTTCGCATACGATTTTCTAGCAACCTTGTCGGAGTTGGATGTGCCCGAAGGTGAGGAGAAAGCCTACCGATTCCGATTGAACCAAACTTGGCATAATGCCCCAACTTCCGAAATCCGTCAAATCTTGAAAATCACCAAACAACCCGAGGACATTAGGTGCCCCAAGGGCAAAATGCATTTGATGTGGGGAAACATTGCCGATGACCACGGCCCGTCTAAGGATGCCAAACTGTCAGCCATCACCCACCCCGTACTCCGCCTAATCACAAGATTCCTCACCAATATTTTCAACTCCGCGGGAGAACCCACCAAAGTACCGGAGAATATCCGGCTATGTTTGTGGACTATGCTTCCGAAGGGGGTAGGGATCCCGGATTGGGCCGATTTGTTTTTGAGAGCTTACATCAAGCATAGGCAAAAATCGGCGAGGGCAAGCATCCATTGTGGGGGGGGTGATTTCTTTCTTGGTGAGGCATTATGAGGGGGGCATTGGTAATGATCAAGCGGTGAACATTTGTAGGGGGTTGACGAGGTACAACCGTCTTGGGCTAGAAGAAGTTCATATGTTTAAGACTAGCAAAGAGCAACCCTTGAAAGGGTTTTGGTTGGGAAGTGACGGGCTAAGTTACATGAAGTTGCCTAGACCTCAAAACAATCCTTTACCTAGAGGACCCGCGGCATGGGATTTTATTTGTCCTAGGGAGGAAAGTTTGGGGGTAAGTAGTGCGGAGGAGGAGGAGGTAGAGGAAGTGCCTTTGAGGCAAAGAAGGAGGGTAAGGAGAGAGGGTGGTGAGGGAAGTGAGCATTTGAGAGAGGAGATCGAGATCCTTGCAATTGAGCAAGGACCTTCCCAAACCACAAATTTTGAACAACAACAACAACAACAATAACAACAACAACAACAACAACAACAACAACCACCACCACCACCATTCCATTTCCAATCACCATCCCAAAGCCACCATGATACCGACACCCCCATGTTTGATGCGGAGGGTCGTTCTAGCACACCCGTGGAGCCATGGCAACAACAAATGGCTAACTATTTTGCTAGCACCAATGACGTCTTGACGCACATTAGTGGGAGGGTGGATGCCTCAAACACTTGGCAACAACTACAAGGAGGTAGGCTTGAGACTTTGGATGATTGGCACAATGTTGTGGAGGAGAGGGATAGATTGAGAGCGGAGGCCGAGAGGGCTCAAAGTGAGGAATGGAGGAGGATGCTAGACGGGCAAGAGGAGGCCCACCTTTGGAGAGAACAACAAGATAAAAGGTGGCGGGAACAAAATGAAATGTGGGCCACCCAAAATGCTTGGAGGGAGCAAGCTACGAGCCACTTGAACGTTCAAAATGAGCGCCACCACACCTATCTTCAAGACTCCTATGAAGATGCGGTGGCACAAGAGGACGTCTTTGGCTTGGCTAGCTCTCTCTTTGGGATGTCCATGCAACAAAACCCGGACTACCCAACTCCATACACTCAAGAAGTCCTTGATGAAGGCATGGAACGAAGAAGAAGGATTAGAGAAGTAAGGGAGAGGAGGAGAAACCGAGGAGGTGCCTCGGGTTCTTCTCATTTCAACAATTGATGAGGTAACCCATTCTCTTTTCTCCTACAATGAGGACATTGTATGTTCTAAGTGTGGGGGAGAAGATTGTATATATTTGTTTTGTTTTGATGCCTTGTATTGTGTTTGTTTTTATTTTGAAAAGAAAGAAAGAAAAAAAAAAAGAGAAAAAGAAAAGAAAAAAAAAATTGAAAATCCCGGCTAGGTGAAAACCCACAAGGGTGGGCACCTAGGCAAGATTTGGGAAGGTGGCCGAGGTCGGGATGAAAACCCGAAAGGGCATTCCGGGCAAAATGAAAAATCGAGTTGCGAGCCACCAATGAGAGGAAAGGAAAAGCTAAGGTGAAAACCCGAAAGGGCACCTTAGGCAAAATGAGGGATTTTCAAGGAAAAAATGGAAAAATGAAAAAAATGAAAAAAAAAAATTTGAGCATAATTCTTCCTATGATGAGGATTTTGGAGGAATAAGAAGGGAGTGATAAAGAGGAAATCGGAAGGAGGCTAGCTTAGGACTCCATTTATTTTTATTTTTGAGTCACAAAACTTTGTTTCAAATTGGTGGATTTATTTTGGTGGTCACTTGGTTGTGCAAATTGTGAAGTTTGGGGCCAACCAAGTAACCATGCTTTGCATTAGTGGAGTAATAAGGGGGTGGTATAAGGAGTGTTTTTGTATGGAGGTTGTTGAGAAAGACCATCTCGCTATGCCTTGGGATAAGGCAAAGATGGTCATACTACTTTATTGGGAGCTATAAGGAGGGAGGAGTTGATTTGAGTCGGAGTAGGTGGCATGTCGTGTCTTTAGTCTTGAGGGATGATATAAGGAGGGGGAGTGAGAGAAGAGTGTCACAAGAATTGAGTCTTTTTATTTTGTTTTTGTCATGGGTGGATTGTTTAAGAGGGAGTATAAGAAGGGTGTAGTGAGGGAAGAGAGGTCAATACCTCCACACACACTTTGTTGGGCTCATGTCATTTGTGCTAATCTCGAGTTTTACTCGGGACGAGTAAAAGTCCAAGTGTGGGGGTGTTTGACAACGTCAAATATTGTCGTGTCTAGTAGTAATTTTTAGAGTCTTTCGTTTTACTTTTTACGGGTCATTAGCTCTGTTTTATGTTAATTTTAGTTTTTTGTAATAATGTTAATATTTAGTATTTTAAGTCAATTTTGAGAGTCAAATCCCGAAAGTCAATGAAAGTCAAACCCGAAAACCCGAGACCCAAAAACCCGGAAATTGGAGTGGGCTAGCAATGAATTACAAAGGTATGAAGACCAAGCCCAATGGGTCAATGGAAATCAAGGCGGGGCCAAAAGACCGTGGGTCAACGAAAGTCAAGAAGGAAAGCAAGGGAAAAATTGGGCAGTGCTCGATGCAGCCTGCGTCGTAGGACGCAGCCTGCGTCATCACGACGCAGCCTGCGTCATAGGACGCAGCCTGCGTCATTTCTCAGCACGGGATTTCCTCATTTTCTCGTCTTGTCTTTTGGAAGCCCACCTTTCAAGGCCCCTAGGTTTGCGGACCAAGGGTATAAAAGAAGAAATCTGAAGAGAGAGAAGGGGATCAAGCATTCAACATTCAACAATATAATTTCCTTAGGTTTCTCTACTTTTGTTCTTCAACTTTGGCTCTTGTAATGGGTTTTTACTTTGAAATTGGTTGTAATATGAAGACTATGGGTAGCTAATCTTCTTTTGCTTAGTGTAATTTGAACAAGTTCTTCCCTTTTAGCATTGTAAGACCTTTTTAATCCTTCCTTCTCTATTTAATTCCATTTTCCTATGTTTGAATTTCATTGTTAAATGAATGGTTGTTGAGACTAACCATCTTAGTAATTGTTTGTTTGATTAAATTGCTTTGTCTTGATGAATTTGGTTGATTTGTCTTGGTATTTGTTGAAGCAACTTTGAAAGATTGTAACTTTGGTTTAAAAGTTGGAATCTTTTGAGTGGAATTTGGGTTATTGTGTATTTAGGACATGGTTTAATGTTTTATTACATGATTCTAGCATGTTTCTATGGTTTTGTGCTTAAAGCTTGCATCTTTATTTATGCTTATGTTTTAATAAGTATGGGTTTAGTTGTATTGAGTCATTTATGGATGGTTTAATTCATGGTGGCTAGTTCTTAGAAGTTTGTAATAGATAATTAGAGAAAGGAAGGGAAGAAGGGTCTTTACTATGTTAATTGTGGGGGAACTTGGGATAATTGCACTAGGTTATTTCTCCTTATTTGAATCTTTGAGTATTTAGTTGTTGTTGGAAATTCTAGACTTGATAATCAATTCTCATGAAAAAAACTTTCACCTTATTTGTTATCTACATGTTTTCCATTGTGAATATCATAGTTTGTAATTAGTTTAAGTCTTTGTTTTAATTAGTGTTTTAATTAGAAATTAGTGCTTTAATTTGTGATTAGATCCATTAGTTTTGTTAATTGTTATTTTGCAAGAGTCTAGATTAGATTATTTTAGCTAATACCGCTTTCCCTTGGGTTCGACCCTTTTCTTACCCTTACTACCCTTTTATTTAGGTTGGTTTGAGTCTAGATTTGGTTTTATAAATTGTTATTTGATTTAGCTAATTTGCGGAATTAACGACACCGTAAAATAGCCTATCAAATTTGGCGCAGTTGCCGGGGCCAACCAAGTAACCATGCTTTGCATTAGTGGAGTAATAAGGGGGTGGTATAAGGAGTGTTTTTGTATGGAGGTTGTTGAGAAAGACCATCTCGCTATGCCTTGGGATAAGGCAAAGATGGTCATACTACTTTATTGGGAGCTATAAGGAGGGAGGAGTTGATTTGAGTCGGAGTTGTATGGCATGTCATGTCTTAGTCTTGAGGGATGATATAAGGAGGGGGAGTGAGAGAAGAGTGTCACAAGAATTGAGTCTTTTTATTTTGTTTTTGTCATGGGTGGATTGTTTAAGAGGGAGTATAAGAAGGGTGTAGTGAGGGAAGAGAGGTCAATACCTCCACACACACTTTGTTGGGCTCGTGTCATTTGTGCTAATCTCGAGTTTTACTCGGGACGAGTAAAAGTCCAAGTGTGGGGGTGTTTGACAACGTCAAATATTGTCGTGTCTAGTAGTAATTTTTAGAGTCTTTCGTTTTACTTTTTACGGGTCATTAGCTTTGTTTTATGTTAATTTTAGTTTTTGTAATAATGTTAGTATTTAGTACTTTAAGTCAATTTTGAGAGTCAAATCCCGAAAGTCAATGAAAGTCAAACCCGAAAACCCGAGACCCAAAAACCCGGAAATTGGAGTGGGCTAGCAATGAATCACCAAGGTATGAAGACCAAGCCCAATGGGTCAATGGAAGTCAAGGCGGGGCCAAAAGACCATGGGTCAACGAAATTCAAGAAGGAAAGCAAGGGAAAAATTGGGCAGTGCTCGACGCAGCCTGCGTCGTAGGACGCACCCTGCGTCATCACGACGCAGCCTGCGTCGTAGGACGCAGCCTGCGTCATTTCTCAGCACGGGATTTCCTAATTTTCTCTTCTTGTCTTTTGGAAGCCCACCTTTCAAGGCCCCTAGGTTTGCGGACCAAGGGTATAAAAGAAGAAATCTGAAGAGAGAGAAGGGGATCAAGCATTCAACATTCAACAATATATTTTCCTTAGGTTTCTCTACTTTTGTTTTTCAACTTTGGCTCTTGTAATGGGTTTTTACTTAGAAATTGGTTGTAATATGAAGACTATGGGTAGCTAATCTTCTTTTGCTTAGTGTAATTTGAACAAGTTCTTCCCTTTTAGCATTGTAAGACCTTTTTAATCCTTCCTTCTCTATTTAATTCCATTTTCCTATGTTTGAATTTCATTGTTGAATGAATTGTTGTTAAGACTAACCATCTTAGTAATTGTTTGTTTGATTAAATTGCTTTGTCTTGATGAATTTGGTTGATTTGTCTTGGTATTTGTTGAAGCAACTTTGAAAGATTGTAACTTTGGTTTAAAAGTTGGAATCTTTTGAGTGGAATTTGGGTTATTGTGTATTTAGGACATGGTTTAATGTTTTATTACATGATTCTAGCATGTTTCTATGGTTTTGTGCTTAAAGCTTGCATATTTATTTATGCTTATGTTTTAATAAGTATGGGTTTAGTTGTATTGAGTCATTTATGGATGGTTTAATTCATGGTGGCTAGTTCTTAGAAGTTTGTAATAGATAATTAGAGAAAGGAAGGAAAGAAGGGTCTTTACTATGTTAATTGTGGGGGAACTTGGGATAATTGCACTAGGTTACTTCTCCTTATTTGAATCTTTGAGTATTTAGTTGTTGTTGGAAATTCTAGACTTGATAATCATTTCTCATGAAAAAAACTTTCTCCTTATTTGTTATCTACATGTTTTCCATTGTGAATATCATAGTTTGTAATTAGTTTAAGTCTTTGTTTGAATTAGTGTTTTAATTAGAAATTAGTGCTTTAATTTGTGATTTGATCCATTAGTTTTGTTAATTGTTATTTTGCAAGAGTCTAGATTAGATTATTTTAGCTAATACCGCTTTCCCTTGGGTTCGACCCTTTTCTTACCCTTACTACCCTTTTATTTAGGTTGGTTTGAGTCTAGATTTGGTTTTATAAATTGTTATTTGATTTAGCTAATTTGCGGAATTAACGACACCGTAAAATAGCCTATCATTCCACTTCATAGATCATAATCTTATTATACACGAACATTTTTAGGCAACCATACACTCACTAGGGCTTGCATCTCACCGTTAGCGGCATAAGTTTGATAAGATTGAGACTCGACAAACAAACCATGCCAAGTCATCCAATGAGTACCAATAATCAATCATATAATCATCCATTCAAACGTACAATACGTTGACAACATCTCTCACGGTAAATGACACGCACTAGCACCGTGTACATGGCAAGTATGATTAAAATCGCATCCACGGGATGACATTTGTAACACCCGCAAATGTACCCTATTTTTCTAGTAAAAATATTTTACGGACACTTTTCAGCGAATTTTAGTTTTAATCGTAAATTTAATTTTCCGAGTCGAATTTAGAATTTCCGAGTTCGTATTTGGAATTTCCGCGAGATTTCAAGTGAATCCCGTCTTAAGCCGTCTTTGACTTTTTCTTGACTCTTGAGCCGTCTTTGACTTTTGTTGACTTTTTCCTCATACATACTCATACTCCCTTATCCTATTTCTCATTCACACAAACACAAATTCAACCTTACTTCTTCCTTAAGCAAAACCAAACCCTTGCCTCCATAATCTTTCCGATCTTAAAATCATCGTAGCTCATTCGTTCTTTCCTTAAATTCACGTAAGTTCGTCTCATTCTTCCCCTCTTACCTTCCTCTATCCGTATTGGTAATAAAATTAGCGTCTTTCTCGCTTTTTAAATTATCCGTCTTTCTCAAGGTGAATGATATTCATCTTTTATTATCTAATTGTATGTAGGTGGAGACTAGGAAGGTTTAGAAACCGTTTAAAGACGCGCAAAGGTAACGGTGAAGGGTTACTCGATATCATTTACGTGTTTTATGTGTTTTCTAGGCTAGTAATCGTATTTAGATTATGGTTAGTATGCTTAGGACTTGTGTTGTTGATGATGGTTGTTGTTAGTTGATAATTGATATGAGAATTGATGAATTGTGATGATAGATGATAATTGTGTTATGCCTTAAGTGAAATTGTGGAGATTGTGTGACTCGTACCTGTCCGAATAGGACGCAGGCTGCGTCGTGGTGACGCAGGCTGCGTCACTCGCTGCCGACAGAAATTTTCCTGTACTGACCCCTTTTCGTAAAATGATCATATCTCCTTCGTTACTTGCTTGTTTTGGGCGTGTGACATCCCGTTGGAACCGTAAGAGGATAAGCTATTACCTCCATTTGGAATTTCTGCATTTGCATCTCTAGAACTCTAGTTATAACCGTTTGAAGTGGACCCTTGTTTTCGTTGGTTTCCAAACAACGTTGTTTTGGAGAGGTGATCTATGTTTTTATTCATTATGCTTCACAAACTTGTTCTAATGCTTATGTATCATGTATGGACTCATGTTATCTATTTAAGCTTATATGATTCC